>CAKNXH010036711.1:0-17704 GCA_932178445.1 Andricus quercusramuli | reverse complement strand
GAGAATGTATATTTTTTAGTTGACAATTCATCTCTTTTGGTAGAAATGTTATCTTTTTTTGCTGAATATTCAACTGTTTCTTTAAAATTAATAGAGTTTGGTTCAAAATTTTAACTTCTTGGTAAAATTTGGTCGTTTTTTTGGTTGAAAATAATTTTTTCCACTTGAAAGTATAACTCTTTGATTTCTATTATTATTTTTGGTTAGTAAATAATATTTTTCAGTTGAAAGTTTAACTATTTTGTTGAAAAGTTTCTCTTTTTTGCTTAAGTGAACTTTTTAACTGAAAATTTAATCATTCCGGTTTTGGTAAGAAGTTGATATTTTTTAGTTGAAAATTCATCTCTTTTCATCGGCAATTTATCTGTTTTTGGTCAAGAAAGCCGCCGTTTCATTAAAATCACTGAGTTTTGGTTGAGGATTTTAACTTTTTGTTAAAATGTTTCTTTCTTTGGTTGAAAACAATCTTTTTTAACTGAAAATTTAACTATTCAATTTTAGGTTGTAAAATAATTTTTTAATTTTTTTAGCTTGAAAATTTAGCTTTTCAGTTGGAAATTGAACTAATTGGTGAAAAATAAAATGTTATAACTCAGAACTATGTGAAATTAGTTTAAATTAAAAAAAAAAGGAATTGAAAACGATTGAAAGTTTAACCGAATGAACTTCTCTACAAGCTTTTCCACGGGTTAAATATCTAATCTGTTAAACATACAAATTATTCAAATTGTCAAAAAGTTTTCCTGAAATAAAATTCAGTTATGAATTTCAGTTCTGAATGAAGTTATGAATCTCTCGAAGTCTCCTCTAACTTTTATCTCCTGATAGAAAAAGTAAAAAAAAAATATTGAAAGAAAAAAAGGCGATTAAATGAAAATGGAGATTAGTTTATCATTGAAGATACGATAGAGGTTGGAATGAACCACGAGGGCATAAATTTTGATAGCAACCACCCACCGCAAATGGGATGATCCAATGGCTAAAGCCGGCCATATGCAGGAGGGAAGTGGGCCGCCTGTTGCTGCACCAGGACTCAACGGGGATTCCTGATCCTTTTGCTCTGACTGCAGCCCCTTCAGCCGACAACCCCCCAAGGAGGATTGCCCGGGATAAAATTTACGAGCTCGACGTGAATGGCTCGGAACTCCGCGGTTTTGACGCGACACGAGTACCGAAACACCACTGAACAATAATTTTAATGAATGTCTCCTTATTGTCCTATTTTTCCTGCCCTCCATCCGTGACATTGAACTTGATTCAAAAAAAGAATCTTTGTCTGGCCCCTGGGCTTCATTGTCGCTCCGTTTCGTTCGATTCATAAAACGAGTGTTACATCCGAACCTTAAAGTTGAATTGCCATTCAAGAAGTCTAGAGAAATTCATCTTTGAGGCAATAAATCTGAGGAAGAAAAGATGGGGCTTTGAAATCGAATTTTCATTCATAATCTGATTTTAATGACAGTTGTGGTCAAAATTAAGTAAGCCCCCTTGTGACAGCACTTAAGAGTTTTTTTGGGGACTGAGACTGAATTCAGAGAGGTTCCTTTTTCCAGAAAGTGGATCAATCTTTAACTGTCCTTGTGGAGAAACTTAAAAAAAAAAGTACAAAAAACTAAAACGAATTTTACAGGTACCTATAAATAATTTCAATATATTACAACAAAAATTAGTCAGAGTGGGCCCCTTTCACCTACAAAAAAGGGGTTTTTAGCCATTTAAAATATGAATAAGTCGTTCAAATCGCCCCCTCGCATACTTCCTCTCACCTACTTCCCCTACATTCCCCTATTCATTCTCAATCCCTACTTCTCCTCCCGAATTTCAATCTTCTCTTCCCCTTCCTTCCCCAACTTCTTCCTCATCTGCTTCCTCTATTCTCGACCTCCCCCCCCACATTTCTCCTCACTTCCCCTCGGTCTGCCCCACTCATTTCCCCTACTTTTCCACCACTTCTCGAACTTCCTCTACCCTAATTTCCCCTACTACTTTCTTGGTTATCCGAACTGGTAATCCGGTGTAATCCAATTAATCAAGTTTAATCGGGAGTAATCCAGAGTAATACATTTACATTCCATGTAATTCCGAGTAATCCACTTGTAAAACTTGTAATCCGGATTAATCTAGAATAATCCACTTTTAATCTAAAGTTCTCCAGCTAAAATTCAGGTTAATCCATTTGTACTCCAGGTAGTTCGAAGTAATTTAGTAACCAACTTGTGATCTTGAGTAATCTATGTAATTTGGAGTAATGTATATATGTAATCCAAATAGTTTTAAACTATTTCGTTGAAAATTTATAAATCTTTGTTGTAGGAAATCAATTTTCTTAACTGAAATTTTAATTAATCTATTTTTTGTTCAAAGTTGATCTTTTTTAGTTGAATATTCATGTATGTTGTCGAAAATTCGTCCTTTTCGGTAGAAAATTAATTTTCTTCGTTGAGAATTCACGGTTCCCTTCGAAAATTCACCTATTTCGGGGAAAATTATCTACTTTGTAGGGAATCTAACAATTTGGTTGAAAATTTGATTTTTCAGCTGAAAATTAATTTGTTTAAAAGAAATTTCAATTATTTCATTTTTAGTAAAAATTTGTCTTTGTCAGTTGAAAATTCATGTAATTTATTGAAATTTCAACTTATTGGTCGAAAATTAAGATTCTTGATTTTGGATTATAAATGTAGCTTTTTGGTTCGAAAATTCGTTTTTTTACTGTTCAAAATTGATCTCTACTATTATAGTTTTGGTTCTGAATTTTTCTTTTTCAGTTACAAATTGTACTATTTGGTTGAAAATAAAAATATTTTGTTGAGCTTGAACTATTTTGTTGAAAGGTCATCATTTTTTGTCTAAAATTTAACTACTTAGTTTTGTTGTTTAAATACTTTGCTGAAAATTCATTTTCCAGTTTGAAGAATCTTGCTTTTAGTTAAAAACGGTTGGATTGTAAGTCAAACAATTTTTTGAAAATTCGATTTTTTCTTTGAAAATTAATGTTTTAACTGACATTTCAACCATTTTATTTTTATTGAAAAATTGTCTTTCTTAGTTAAAAATTCATGTAATTTATTCAAATTTGGTCTTTTTGGTCGAAAATTAAGATTCTTGTTTAACAGATTAGTTTTTTGGTGGGAAATTTAACTATTTCATTTCAATTTGTAGATCTATTATTTTGGTTGAAAATTGTATTTTTCAATTTAAAAATTGCCTATTCCATTTTTCATCAAAAATTTATCTTCTTTAGTTCAAAATTCGTCTCTTCAATTGAAAATTCACGCATATCGTTAAAATTGGTCTTTTAAGTAGAAAACTAGTCTTCTTAGATGACGAATTCATTGTTCGGTTAGAGATGCATGATTTTAGTTGAAAATGTATCTCTATGGCTGAATATTGAACTACTTTCTTGAAAAATCGGTGTTTTTTTAGTTGAAAATTAAGTTTTCAACTAAAAATGTAACTATTTCAGTTGAAGATTCAACATTTCAGTTCTCTTCAACTTCTTCTCTTCAACTGAAATTTCAACTACTTCGTTGAAAATATTTTGTTTGTTTGTAAAAATTTCATTTTTTTAAAATAAAAATGTAAGTATTCCATTTTTGGTTGAAATGCAACTATTTGGCTGCAAATTTGTCTTTTATAATTGAAAATTTAACTGCTTGGTTGAAAATTCATGTAATTTGTTGGAAATTCTTTTTGTGTAGAAAATAAATTTTTTTAATTCATAATGTAACGATTCAATTTCTGGTGTAAAATTGATCTTCGAATTTTCCAAGTGATGTTTTGATATTTCACTTTTTTTTTAATTCAACTATTTGGTTAAAAGTTTATTTATTTTGTTGAAGCTTGAACAGTTTTGTTAAAACTTGAATAATTTTGTTGAAAAGTAATCCTTTTTGGTGGAAAATTAATTTTTTCAATTCAAAATGTAACGATTCAATTTCTGGTGCAAAATTGACCTTCGAATCTTCCAAGTGATCTTTCGATATTCCTCTTTTTTAAATTTAACTATTTGGTTAAAAGTTCATATATTTTGTTGAAGCATGGACAATTTCGTTGAAAAGTAATCCTTTTTGGTTGAAAATTGACATGAGTCAATAGTTTATTCGGAGTAATCCACCATAATTTTATGTTCTCCAAAGTAATCCTATGCAGTCTGGAGTAATCTTAAGTAATCCGAAGTAATTTCGTTCACAGAAGTAATACAGGGTTTAAGATTTAAATATAAATTGATGGTTTTCAATTTTTCTAATACCCAAAGTACTGAAATATGCAACTAGTCTTTTTTTTACGGAAAAGTGAAGTTAATTATTTTTAAAGACCGGTAGCTGGGGTAATCTAGGATCGGGTAATCATCGAGATCTCGGAGAGAATATAGGCGAGTCGCATGCATCTGGATGCACTTTTACAAGTGATATAATAGAAGCATTCTCGTCTACATATGCCGTATATAAATCACGTGGGATCAACGATTCGCTGCACTTACGTCACGCTTTTAAAATGTATAACGACGCAGACTGATTTAATCGTCTTCTTATGTACACTATAGTTTCGCAGAAAGATATATCTACTCGTATGTTAATCCGAAGAAGAATACATTTTTAATAACGTCATGCCGCATCCAAGATTGGGGAATCTATTTGTCTTTCCATTTCTATACATGATATTTACATCTTAAAAGAATGCAAGAGTATCGTAAACAGGGGTAATGTTGGTACATCTGGGGTAATACTGGCTTAGAGGGAAGACGCTGCTACACATAGAAAATTATTATTTTTCCACCCAGGAATTATATTTTACAATTAATCTGATAGCAGATTTCACACTCTTTACCCTATTCCCCCCTTTTCAAGAATTCCACTTTACCCCTGTTTGAAAAAATCCTCCTTTTTCTCATTTTTTTCCCTTGAATTCAAACTGAATTTATAGAATCTAATGAGAAAATGCAGTTCTTATTGGTTAAAAGTTTACTCATTTTGGTTCCAAATCGACTATCATACTTTGGGTTCAGAATTCATCTCTTTCGTTGAAAATTATATTATTTGATCGAAAATTTATTCATTTTCTTCAAAATTCAACTATTTCGTCAAAAATTAATCTTTTTCCATCGAAAAATCAACTGCATTAGATAGGAGATTCGTCCGTTGGATTTAAAAAATCAAGTTTTTCCTCATTGTATAGTCACTCTTTTGGGGCCCTAATCAAGCGCTGGCTAACTTGACGTATCCAACGATTTTCTAAATATCAACCCCAAATATGCTTTTGTATATTTTCAAAAAACCGGAATGTACAAATATGCCCGAGGTAAAAAATAAACATAAAAAAATTGTATTCTTCATCATCTAGTCTGTCTTTTCGGGCCCTCATCGGGTGCTGACCAGCCCGTCATGACTGAACATTTTTCGAAGTGTCTAACTCAAATATTTTTTGCACATTTTCAAAAGAGCCTAAGTGTTTGAAAATAACACAAATTAAAAATGAACATTAAGATGAATCAATTTTTTCCCTTGTAATCTCACATTGCAATTTACATAAAAATTAATTTTATGTTATCAATAAACGTTAAAACCGAGAACAAAACATTTTTTTCGCCAACTTAAGTTTGATAATCTAGTAACTAGTTTATGATATTGCAAACATACAGAAATAATCATTGTCTCAATTTCTTCAAAAAATGGATTCATCATGTTTTGTTGGCTTTCTGCTCGTATATTGTTGAACAAATTCCCTAACCGTTTGTCTATAATAATTTTAAGAAGAATGTTGAAAATTGAACTTTGTACCAGCAGATTTACCCCGGGCTGAGGTATGCAATGTTTATTGTTGCCCTATGTCTATCCAGCAGGTACTTTTTTCTTCGCTTTAAAAATAAAAGAGGCTTGCGATCATTAAACATATTCAGGGCCCATAAAAGTAGATAGGAATGGTAAATGATTCAATATGAGATAAGACTTAACTGTCAATTGACAGTGGGCACCAGCTGACCGAGTATGAACCGAGATGTGACGTAGGGCTCGTATCCTCGTATGGATAGGAGTACACACACGAAGGTCGTTCGTGGTACAGGAAAATTAATGACTTACCTTCAACGGAACAATACAGTCAGCTGCGACTCTATGTGCCTAAGTTAGGTACCAACACAGAAACGGAATGGCATGTCGATCTCAGCGTAAGGTCCAACGAAAACACTATAGTCTACACAACCACGTGCGTGTGGATCGATTCATTCGTATTCTTATTGAGGCCACCGAGAATGCGAACACATAATATCATTCTGTCACACAAAGAGATTTCTGAACTAAAGAGATGTTCTGCAAATGGAAACATTTTTACTGGAAATCTCGGAAAATTCCGAATAGAGATTAGGTGCAGCTCAATAACATAGAGAAATTATCCACTGTGTACTATTCTCCCCACGTCTGAAAGAATAATCCTAATTCTGAATAAAAAGGCGGAGACATTTTGATGGAAATTGATTGGTACCGAGTGGATAATTGTAATTGGTAATTAAATTTGTCAAGTAGTGGAGTAAATGAAATAGATTCTGGTAATAAGTTTGGCGCCGAGATCTCGTTTCCTATGAATCATGCAGTACCTATGTTTAAGGTTAGGTCGTTCCTCTCAGAAAGCTGTCCGTTTTGATCGTCCAGCACGTTCCTCCTGGTTACCACACTCGGGGAAACTCTTAGAAGAGGCATAGGTTGTATGTTTCCTACATAAGCCTCGCGCGAGCATTTATTTATGGCCCGAGGTCGCTGGGGTACGTTTGGATCCGCCCCTACATCAAGCACTTTGCACTGTGCACCACCTACGAAATGAAGTTGTTCCCATTCCATGCGTCTACAATGCCCTTGATTTCCTACGCTCTCATGGATTTAGACGTCGTGTGTAAACAGAATTTACTATTATCAAAAGGAAAGACAAATAACAGTCGATTTTATTCAGCCATGATGTAAGGCGTAAGCCGTTTGGTACCTCACAAGGTACACACTGGATCACTCGAATTCTCTCGATAATCGGGGCAACTACATTTTCCCTTAAAGGAAGAGTCTATCATTCCAGCATTCCGAAACATAATCCAATTATTCTACTTCCTGGATAGTGATACTCAAGTGTATTCATTTGCTGGCTAATGCTGGCGAAAGCAGAGGGTACAGTGGATTCCACAGAAAACAGTGGATAACTCACATTATTACACAACAAATGGGGCTATCCTAATTTTTTTAATTTGATATACTTCCTAGGACTTATTGCATAGTTAAGTGGTAATTGAAAGTGAATCATTTTCCTTGAAGTGGTAACGAAATATGAAGTGTTGTTCTAGTTGTCTAATGAATTGAAATGATTGGTTAAACATCTAATTCAGGGAACAAACTGGAAATTAGATGCAATATTGTGAATGTTACACGAAGTCGATGTCCGGCGATAGAATGAACGTGTGCATCTCCAACATGGTAATGCAGCCCGAGATTGTTGGTACGCTTGAGTCACGTGTGTCGACGATCGGACCACCGTGTGATGGATGGAGACACGCGGCTTTATCCCCATTCCTCTTCAATCCGAAGAGAACCATTCCATCGTCTTTCCCTGCGCATAACCTTCTTCTACCCTCCCTAACCTCTCTTTGGTTCACTTGTGTATAAAGTAACCACTCTTCTCTTGACAGTTCTTTACCTACAGAAACCTCACCACAAAACCCATCCGTAAACAACTTAAGATGCTTTACTAAACTTACAAGACAATGAGAAAGTCCAGATCTGAAGAAATTCCTGGCATCTCCAAATATTCAGTTACCAAATTGAAATACAAAATTGAAAAACATTCCCAAAGTTGGTAATTCTATTCTTTCTCATCGACAAATATATTTTAATTTCTGAAACGATAACAGAAAAAACAGCGGGTAAGAAACCTTGCTGGTAACGGAATCAATGACCCAGCTGGACGTTACCCCGTTTCACCCAATACAGGCTACGTTTCTTACACCCAGTTTTTTCTGTGATGAATTCCTGACATATCAATAATTCAAGATGAAACGAAACGAACTTTAAATTCGGATGCACCACTTGAGAATGAATTTTGAAATTTGTTGAATGAAAGGCAGTGACACGTCAGGTAACAAAACGTGAAATGTCGGGTAGGGTGGGAGGCGTTAATTGAATTTGGGTTCGGAGGATTATTGTGAAGCGTTTAAAGCGGCCAGAAACAAACCTATTTGCGTCAGAGAGCTTTCTACGGAGATAACAAATGATCCCAGAGCACACCGCACAAACTTCGGCATAAAAGCTTCGGTGAGAGCTGAGGCACCCTTCTCTTTCTCTAACCTTCACTCTCTCCTTTCGCTACTTCACACCCCGTCCGCTACCATCACCATTCGGATAGAAATGCTATAATTTTTGAATCTATTTATAACTGTCCGACCCACAGAATAACGATTGTGATGCCACTGCTATGAGAGTATTGACCTCATTTTAAATTTATCAATTTTTATCCTCATTCCTAAGTGATAAATAGAAAAAGTTTCACAGAGTTGGTTAATCAAACACACTAAATCTTCCAATTGAAGCATGAAATTACCAAACAAAGGATTTAATTTTTCTCTTTTCTATTATGTGTGATTTAATTTATGTAAGTGCGTGAAGTCAGAAATTACTCAACTTCCTAAAATTCAAATACCAAATATATTGAATACCCTAATGAATTGGGATTAATTAGTGTGATCAATTTTAAGACGCTAGAAAATAGAATCCGAGAAGTTAGACGATTCGTAACAGGTGTGGTGACTCGTCGTCCACCTGTGCCACGAACGGTTCCTTTCTAGAATCTTGAATGCCGATAGGTCTTTCGTCTAAGAGTCCACGAATTTTTGGCCAGCATTGAAAGCAGCTGCGAAAGTACGAAAAAGTCACAAATCAGAACGTGGAGCTGAATGACGCAAAACACGCATAGGTAAATTTAAATTGCGCATTCACTAGCACTATCTGGACCGGAGGTTTTGGCGAAAGAGAAGCACTCTTCTTGACTGGCCACGAGCCAGAGGTACGAGTTCGTGTCTTCTATCACTTTGTCGTCCGATTCGAGAACACGGGAATCTTCAACTGTTGATTTCAGGGTTCCGTTGTCATGAGAATAAATTTCGATCTCAGACTTAATTCTCAACCGAGTGTGAACTTTGAATCGACTATTAATGGTCACTTTCATTGATGGCTTTTGGAACCTACATAGAATCACAAATTGGCTATTTGTGAACACCCTGATTCTGCAAATTCTTCCGCCCTGAAGAAAGAAAGGTGCTATCTACATCTTGCCATAATGATTGTAACTGTGCTTTTGTAGTACCATCTTTAGCAAAATTCCCAAGCTCTGTTAAAATTTACTGTCAGGAAACGCACTAAACGTTTTTTAAGTTCGTAACGTTACTTTTACTGACCCCCGCCAGAATTATATAGATTCTATCACAGTAGTTTCAACTATTGCTTAGTTAAATATCAAAGTGGCAAAACTTCTTCAAATTTGAAAGATTGATTGATAAATCTGGAATACTTGTCACGTGACCCGGATTGTGTTAACTGACTATAACTTGTAAGATACTCAAGGGGGATCGCGTGAATAAGAGGTATAGGAACTTTGAGCACGAACATAAATGGCACGAATGATGCTTCGACCCACTCGAGGTAATCAGGTTGTGGTTTGGGGAGAAAACGACTGCCAAGAACAAAGGGGAAGGAAACGAACATCCAGATCTGATGATCTCTAAAACCAAGACGAGATCCTTGAATCGTGTTAAACTCGTAAGAGCAGATACCTCGCGGTGAAGGTGGGCTTGTGAAGCCCGGGACCACCTAGGTCACAAGATGTAATCATAATTGTATAATAGCTTTGGTAAACTGGTTCGGTTATTTATGATCCAAGTCTTTGTCGGTGATGTCAATGCGCTGTGGATTCGAGTCGACTCAGAAGAAGCGTATAGTTGTTCAGATACCACCCTCGATATCGAATTTACACCGGCGCATCCTGTCACGAGAATCGTTAAACTGTTTCTGTATCTAGTGAAATCTAGCTGCTGGTCTTAAAAATTAGGTATCATAAAACGGGTGATTAGGTTCAGGTTGGATATTATTTCTACTCTGCTTCAATGGTAGAGACAAGGAAAGTTAGAAATTAATTTAAATGTACATTTTTTATAGATGTAGATTTAATTCTCCCAGTCGACCTTCTGAAGGTATGTGCAAAAGAAGGAAATTTATGAAGAATGGAGAGAAGGCTAATTTCAGTGACCTTAATTGAAGGCTTTAAAACTGATTGAAGTCAATGCTGCATAGATCATCTTGTATTCATTCGCATCTTTAACACTCTAAAGTCACTTTCAACTGATTCAAATTTAGCACAGAAAAAACTGGGATTTCTATCAAAACCGATTTTTAGATCCAAAGGAGCTGCAACAAAAAGGAACCCTTATAGATGGTGCTACGTTCTATGTGATTGCCCTATATGAAATTAAAACTGATCTAGAATTCAGACAACTTTTAAGCAACCTTCTTTTACTTTTCTCCACTTTGTTCCACTTTGTAACAATGAAAGTAACTTTCAACCTTGGATTCACTAACCTAGTATAACACGATTAAAGTTAATAAATCGACACTAGGCGCGAAATTTGAAATCCGGTATTCATAGTCTCGGTACAGTATCGTCATGACCAGATCGGTCGAGGAGATGGAGAAAGTCGATAAGAGTGCAGTCGAGCTCATATCAGATAACAACCCAGATATGTACCAGGAGTTTGGGGTTGTCAGATAAGTCTATGTATACCTTTGTAAAACTTGCTGAGGACTCTGATACTGAAGCATGAAAGCACTTTGCTCCTGTGTATGTACCTGTATGTGTCATACATACATTTACGTTATTTATACATACTTATAAACAAACACATGGAAAATGAATACAGTCCTGGAATGCGAGAGGCAGTGCTGGTGGCTTTCAAGCGTGAGACAACCTCGTCCTGTCCCCAATGCACCGGCTAACTCGATGTTGAACTTTCGTTGGAATAAAATTAATGGGTTAACAAGACAGCTTCAGACTCTTGTAAAATTGAATTCAGTCCGGGTTAAAGTTTAGTCTGAATTAGACTTTAGTTTTTGTGTAACTGTTAAGATAATTTTCATTTTAACAATTTGGACTGGAGTCCTTCCTAATCCTGTAACAAAACACCATCTCCAACGACCCTACGCTTACGATAATAACTTGCTTTTTAAAAAACTGCTTGCGATTTCAAATCCAAATGTTTGTTATTGTCCAAAGTCCAATTGCATATTATTATTATTATTGTTGTCTTGTTAGGCTGATTCGTTTAAGTTCCGTAATACTGCAAAAAATGTATTGTGATAACGCGATATTCAATTTTTATTTTCTCCGAACAGAATCATTCTTTGCATCAAACCTTTTTCATTCTTATTCAGCATCAGGAGCGAGTTTTCCTTTTTCAAAATCTTCAAAATTTGTTTTCAATCGCTATCCGAAACCGATTTTGAAAGCCCATGAAATTTTAATCTTAAAATTCTCAGTCGATTTTTCTTTTGGTTTCAATGCAACAAGACCTTGGCTTGGAGGTGGACATTTACTTTAAATAATGATTTCGATTTTACATAATGTTTTTTCGCTCTTTTGAAAAATTCCTATTTTATTGGTTATCTAGAGTTAGAACTGCACTATTGTTTCAAAACAACAAAGGAATCTTGGACCAAGAACAATCAAAACATTTTTGAATGATTGAAATCAATTCGCACAGCTTTTCAGTCCACCAAATTAATAAATCTTTGAAATTAAAGAAGAACAATGATGGTATAAAAATTCGGATTTTACGAGGAATAGAACCTATAAATAATTGCGGAAGTGCTGACTTTTTTGAAGTTTAATTTTTGGAATCCTTTCTTTGAAACTGATGGGCACAGGATGAAAGTCGCCTGAAATAAAAAATACTGGACTTTAAAAAAATGGACGGATGTAAGAAAGGATAAAAATTGTCGCGCTTAAAAATGCGCGGCATCTGTCGCAACGTGGGTCGTCCGAAGAGAAGAAGACAGTGAGGCCAATGGGAGTATTTGTACATGTAGGAGAAGGTCTGGAGCCCGACTTAAGCGCAGGGCCATGTCGTGTCTGCCATCTCGATGTCACTTGACGTCGACTAGATTTTTCTTTCTTTGCTCTTAATTCTCTTAATAGAACGCACAGTTCGTGTATTCGCATTGGGGTCTTCTTCCAAACCAGTCAGTCTCTGACTTCCAAATGTCTAACCGACTTGACTTGACTAGCAGTTGAATGACTGACTGACACGTGACCAGGATAACCTCTCATCTTAATCATCAATCTACCTTCGATCTCGCTAGTTGAGAAACAGAAAATTCAAAATAGATTTACTATATTCCGTTGCTCCACTGATATTTTTAGACATCAAACTTCAAAAATAAAAGAAGCGGTTGGATTTGTTCGATTGAGAATTATTTCAGGATTTTTTCTTCTAGGTCATAAGGGGCGGTGCCTAAATTACGTAGAGTTTTTTTTCTGAAATTTTGAAACACGCAACATCCTTCGTCATAGTTTGAAAGCCTGGGATGCTTGCTAAAGAGATTGATCAGCAAACTGGGTCGGAGCAGTGTTGCGGAACGAACATGTTGTCTGAGTAAACAACACAAGAATTCTAGATTGACCTAAAAATCTATACCAATAATGATTTTCATTTGGAATAAAAAACAACAACATAGTTGAATCATTAAACAAAATAAATTTATTTTCAACCAACAGTTGCATTATCAACTAAGCAAGATCAAATTTCTACCAGAAGAAATAAATGTTCAACCACGAAAGATTTTTCAGTCATAAGAGAAAAAAAATTGTATTCAAAATATTGAATTTTCAAGTCAAAAAGACAAGATTTCTACAAAACAGTTTTACGTAACCTTTCATCCCAATAGTTGAATTTTCAACCAAGAAGATTAACTTTGATTTAAAATAATAATTTTTCATGAAAAAACGAATTTTCCACAAAACAGTTGAATTTTCTGAAATTTAAGTCATGAAGACGAATTTTTTTGCAAAAAATTCAAATTTTCAACTCGAAATATGAATTTAAAAAAAAGTCAATTTTCAATCAAAAGTAGTTCTAGTTAGGAAAATTAACTTTTTACCAAAAAGAAAAAGTTTTTTATCAATCTAGTTCAATTTTAAACCAAAGAGATTATTTGTACAAAGATTTTTACAATTTTTTACAAACATAAATTTTTAACGAAAAATGTAATAGTGGATATTTCTACCAAAAAAGATTTTGAATTTTAATAAAAACAGCTTAATTGAAATAATAAAGCGGAATTTCCAACAAAAGACTGGAATTTTGAACTAAAACATATATATTTTCAATCGAAAAGTTAAATTTTGAACCAGAAGGATTAGTGTTTAGAAAAAAATTAATAAAATTCATGAATTTTCAAATGCATAGCTGAATTTTCAACTGAGAAAGATACATTTTGAACAAAGAATGGAATAAACAAAAAAATTGTAATTTATTGATACAATTGTTACAAATTATTGTAAGGCATTATAGGTAAATTCAGCGAAACAACGAGGAAAAGGATGAATCTCTTGAAAATAAGCAGAAAAGAGGAAATATTCAAAAAAGGGGTAAAAAGGGGAATAGGGAAAAAAGTGTGAAGTCCGCTATTTTTGGTTTCGAACAAGGTCAACACAATCTTCAAATTTTTCCGGTTATATGGAAAAATATGTGTATTCCACTACACATGACGCAACATTTTTTTGTAACAGATTTATTTAATCATACTTGTATGATAATATTTATCATTAATTGGGTTCATTGACAGCCTGGTCAGATTAAGAATTTGACTGTAACATTTTGGTATAAAAATAATTTTCCAATCTTAATTTTTTTTTTCAAACCAAAAAAGAGCTTCTATAATTTTTAATATCACATGTATGACTTCCATTCGGAAAATAAATAAATAGTTAATAATGTATAAAATTGGAAATAATATTTAACGCGTTGAATTTTTAACAGCATTTATTCTTTTATCAAGGATCTTGACTATAAGGCACCTTACTTTCTGAAGAATCGATATTATATCTGTCAGTTGCAAATGACCTGAATTTATCCAAATTACGAACATCAAGATAATAGGGAAAAAATACCCTGATAAAAAATGTAGTGTCGGACACATGTAATATTGAAGTTTTATTACCTATAGAAACTAAAGTATTTTGATCGATATCAAAATTGATTTTCTTCCTCTCCTAATGAATTTTGAATATATGACATCTTGATTTATTACCGCACAAACATTGGTTACATCTAGATACTAATAAAACTAATTTTATACTGATACTAATTTCTTGTAAGGGACCATCCATAAACTATTTTGGTAAAAATTCTACTATTTGGTTAAAATATTAATTATTTTGTCAAAAATTTAACTGTTTTGTCTGAAACTAATCTTTTTTGATCAAAAAATTAACTACTTGGTTCAAAGAGGGAATAATTTTTGAAAATTAATTTTTTGTGGTTAAAGATGCATCTCTTTCGTTGAAAATTCAACTATTAAATTTTCAGGAAATTAATATTCTTGGTTAAAAAATCATCTTTCGGGATGAACTCTTTTGTTGAAAATTCACTTTTATTGAAAGATATATTATTTCATTTAAAAAGTCCTTTTTTCAATCAAGAATTAATTTTTTAAACTGAAAATGTAACTATTCCATTTTTTGTTCAAACATGATATTTGTAATTTTAAGTTAATCTTTTCTAGTTGGAAATTCAACAATTTGACTGAAAATTCATATTTTTTGGCAGAAATCGTATCTTTAATCCTTTTTTTGAAAATAATCTGTTTTTGTTGAGGATTCAACTATTCTGTTAAAAATTTGTATTTTTTATTGAAAAATCATATACTTGGTTGAAAGCTTAACTACTTTCCAAAAAATGGCTACAATTTATGCACCATTTTAGATGAAAATTGATCTATTTTGTAGAAAATCCGTCTGTCTGACTTGAAAATTCAACAATTTGTTAACAATTAAACTATTTGCTTGAAAATGAACTTTTCTGTTGAAAATTCATATTTATGGTTGCAAATTCAACTACGTTGGTAGAAATCAAACCATCTGTTTAAAAATCAAACTATTTCTGTATTTGTCGAAAATTCTTTTTTTTTAATTGAAAATTTTTGCTATTCCATTTTTGGTTCAAAAAAATGTTTTTCAGTTGAAAATTCAACAATTTATTTGAGAATTGGTCAATTTTGTTAAAAATTCGTCTTTTGGTAGAAAATTTATCATTTATGGTGAAAAAATCATCTTTCTGGGTTGAAAATGAACTTTTTTGTTGAACATTCAGCTTTTCGGGTTCGTCTTCCTGGCTTGAAAATTCATCTCTAATGGAGAAAAGTCATCTTCCTTGGTTGAAAATTTAGCTCTCTTGGTTGAAAATTGATCCTTTTTCGTTAAAAATGAAACTGTTTGGTTGCAAAATAATCTGCTTTGTAGAAGACACGTCTGTTTGGCTTCAAAATTCAACAATTTGGTAAAAAGTCAAACTATTTCGTTTGAAATTCATTTTTCTTGTTTTAAAATTCATCTATTTGGTTAAGGATTCGACGTTAAATATTCGTATTTTGGTAGAAAATTTATAATTTATGGTAGTAAAGTGATCTTTCATTATTGAAAATAAACTTTAAACAAAATTTCATCCTTTTGGTTTTGAAAATTCATATATTTGGTTAGAAAATCATTTTTGGTGTGAAATTAAACTATTCTGTTGAAATAGCAATAAATTTGGAATTAAAATGTTAAGAATTAAAAGTGTTTTATATCGAAATCAATATGCGGTATTTAAATTAATTTCATCCCCTATTATTCCCCTATTTTCGTGAAAAAAATCACCTTATGAGGGGGTGGGGGTATAAAATAGTACAAAATTGGTAACGTAGTTTATGGACGATCCCTGAATACCTAGATAATAACTTAAAAACACACCGTTTTATAAAATGACTTACAAATTTTCAAAATAATCAACGAAAATTGACTCAAAGAGACAAATTAATTGAATTGGACTTCAGCCTTCAATCAGAGCAAGGATTTTTTTTATGATAGCAGTGCCTAGTTTTGTTACTGTCTCACTGTCAAAAAATAAATTAATCACCGCCCTCAAAAGATAATTTGTCTCACTCACGGCCTAAGTTCTCAATAAATTTCAATTTCATCACGCACTTGACATCTCAAGTATCGAATTTTTTTGCATCAGTTTCTCTCGCCATTTCTCTCTCTTTATTTGCCATTTTTTCTATATTTCCTTAAGATCCATTCTTTCTCGCTTTTTTCGACACGCTCATTTTCTTACGAACGTTGGGGCTGCAAACGTCGGAACGCAGTGCACGCACGGGATTTCGTCGCGGCTCATACCACATCGGGCGATCCAGGATCTCATCGTGATTAATTACTCCCTGTGTTCCGCCGACATCGATACGCCAAGAATGAAATCGTATAACGGGTTATACGAGGAATATCAATTTTTTTTGCAACCGATTTCTCGTCTTCAAATATTCCACTTCAAGGTGTCAAAAAGCCTTTTTCGACTTCCTGTTCCGCCCCCAGATTGACACCTCTGACTGAGATCATCATTTTTGAGTCACAAGTTTTGGGATGACAAATTTATGAAAATGTTAGTGAAAATCGTGCTGAAGTTGTACCAGTGAATTTGGCATCGCGATAGAATTTCATCCGGATTATGCTACCGATGATAAATGGTTGCCGCTGATGTGCGGTGTAACTCAACGCCCTCGGCCGGCACTTTGTAGAATGTGTGTAGATCCACTTGGCTGTACCACTTATGTTTTAATCGTTTAGTGCTACAGGGTAATTGAATTCGTACCGCTAATTCTGACCTAGTTTAATAATTCTGTTTTTGTTTTTTTAATATCAGACTTTGCAGCCCAAAATGCTCTCAAAATAGCGGAAATGGGGCAATTTTTCACGAAAATCGGGGAATAACAGGAGAATAAATCGTTTGAAATAAAATTAATGTATGTACATTATTCCTAACTAAGAATCCAATTCAAAATATATTGCATCTTCAACAAGATAGTTGAATTTTCATCCAAGAAAGGTCAATTTTCTAATACAAATTTTCAACACAAGTGACGAATTTTCATCGAAAGAGTTGAATTTTCAAGCTGAACAGCCGAATTTTTATAGAAAGCAGTTGACTTTTGAACACGAAAAGACAAATTAAAAAAAAATTATTTTCTACGAATAAATATGAATCGTCAACCACATAGTTGAATTTTTAAACAAAAAATATTGAATTCCAACAAAGCCCAAAGACGAATTTTTTCCGTTAACAAAACAATATAATTTCAAGCCAAAAAAGATAACTTTTCAACTAAATAGTTAATATTTGACAAAATAATTAAATTTTCAACAAAATATTTGATTTTTCAACAAAATAGTTGCCTTTTCAACAAAATAATTGCGTTTTCAAAAAAATTGTTGAATTTTAACCAAATAATTCAATTTGTAACCTACAAATATAAATTTTCAACCAAATGGGCGAATTTTTAAATACAAAATATTAAACTCCAAATAAAAAGAGTTAAATTTTCAAGCCAGAAAGACGATTTTTTTAAGACAATTGAATTTAGAAAGAAGATTTATT
>CAKNXH010036708.1:0-24154 GCA_932178445.1 Andricus quercusramuli | reverse complement strand
AACCAAACAGATGCAGTTTCAACGAAAATAGAATTATTTTAATCCAAATAGTTTAATCTTCTGCTAAAAAAGATATTCTTTGAACCATAGATGGAATCGTCAAATTATCATAAATAGTATGTTACATTCCGAGTAATGCATATTATTTTTCATAGAAAATCTATTGAAAATTGGGTTGAAACATTTTGCTTCAGCCCTAGGGTTTGTAATGTCCTTGTAAATCCCTTGTAATGCAAAATACTCTTTTTATTATTATTATTATACCATTAAGCCTTTTCCCTTCCGGGGTAGGCGTGACTTGTTCGGTTGGAAGGTAGTGAAATAGGTATATAGGTATGAGGTTGATCGGTATATGGGTATAGGGTGGATGGGTATGTAGGTGTTATGTATAGATGTTTTAGATTGATCTGGAGTTCTCGTGTTATTTATATAAATGACACGTTTACTCCGCAACACTGCTCCGACCCAGGTTGCTGATCAATCTCTCTAGCGATCACCCCAAATGAGGAGCCTCACAAAATTATTATGTATGGTTCCCCACTTGGGCACATTAGAATCCAAGGTCTTTGTTTCAGGCATCATTCACTCTATTGTCACTCTGTTTATAAACTATTTGTCGCCACATATTTCTGTCCTGGCATACTACACTAGCTTCATTCACGTCCATGCATTTTTTCATGCAAGCTCTTGTATTTCTATGGCTTCTTATGTCTCTTCGTATTAGTGTCTCATTCACAGATTCTAACCATTCTTTCGGCGGTCTACCTTTGGGCATTTTGCCATTTACTTTACCTTTATACACTTGCTTGGTCAGTCGTTCATCTTTCATTCTTTCAAGATGTCCGAACCACCTTAGCTGATTTCTTTCCCATATGTCAACTAGTGTCTCCCCTGTACCACATTCTTTGAGGATTGTCTCGTTTCGTACTTTGTCCATCAGTGTTTTTCCGCATATTATGCGCAGAGGTTTCATGCCGATCGCGTTGATTTTACTCCTGTCCTTTTCTTGACAGGTCCATGTCTCGCTACCGTATAGTACAGTCGGTACGAAAATAGAGTTATGTATGGCCATTTTAGCTTTTTTTGATATGTTTTTATTTGTGAGGATGGACCTTGCTCTACCGATAACCTGCTTACCCTTATTTATGCGCCTATCTAATTCCCCATCTATTTTTCCGTCGTTAGTGAATAGACTACCTAGATATACGTACTTGTCAACTTGTTCTAATTTCTCATCATTTAGGACTATGTTGCATATTGTTTTCTCACTTTTTCCCTCAAACACCATGACTTTCGTTTTATTCACGTTAATTTTGAGGTCCATGTTCTTCATGCTTGTATTAAGTTTATTCAACATTCTTTGCAATTCTTCGACTGATTCTGCCATAACAATCTTGTCATCCGCGAAAGCCAACCCACGTACCTTGACGGTTTCGAGATCTACACCTTTTTCGTTGAAGAGGGCAGTTCTAAGACACTTATCCATGAATATGATAAATAGCCACGAGGACATAACGCATCCTTGTTTCACGCCTTGCATAATATCGAACCATTCACTCTTTTTCCCATTTACCCTTACACTCGCTTTACTACCTGCATATATTGTTTTTATTGCTTGTAGGAGCCCTCCATTCACTCCATACTCTTTAAGGACTTCCCAAAGCTTACTTCTATTTACCGTGTCGAATGCTTTTTCTAGATCGATAAATGCACAGAAGACTTTCTTTCCTACTCTCAAACTTTTTTCTGCAAAATTACGAATTTTCAACAAAATTCATGCATTTTGCAAAAAAAAAGTTTAAGCTTAAAAATGATATTTCTAATAAAGTAGTTAAATTTTCTACCACATAGTTTAATTTTCTACCAAACGGTTTAGTTTGAGAGCCAAAAAGATGAGTACAGTTGAATATTTGACCCACAAATATTAATTTTAAAACAATTAGTTGCATTTTCAACCAGAAAGGATTAATTTCTAATCAAAAAGATTGAGTGTCAAAAAAACAAATGTTTAAATATATATATTTTTAAATTTTCAACCAAAGAGATACATTTTTGAACTAAAATTATGAATCTTCAACAAAAGAGTTCAGAATTCAATCCAGAAAATGATTTTTAAGCAATAGGATTCATTTTTTAAAAATGGAATAGTTAAATTTTCCAACAAAGACTTAACTTTTCAAGCAAAAAATGAATCCTTAACAATTTAATTCAAATTTCAACCAGGTAGTTGAATCATTGGCTGAAAAGATGACTTCAACAAAATAGTTTTATTTACAATACAATAATTCACTTTACAATTAAATAATAGAATTTTTAACCAAAGAAGATTAATTCCTACTAAAAAATATAATAGTTGACTTCTCAATCAATAATAGTTGGATTTTTTATTGGGTTCAATTAATTCTACTAATTTGAGCGAAAAAACAAGAAAATGGGAAAGTTCTTGAAAACAGGGGGAAAAAGTAGAATTCCTTAAAAAGGCGAAAAAGAGGGGAAAGAGTGTGAAGTCTGAAATATCAAAGTGCTTTTCAAACTTATTAGGTTATTATAGATCTGCAACGTTACAGGGCCATCTTTTGAAAAATTCGCAAACTTTGTTTCAATTTGTCATCAGGAAACGTACTAGAAGTTATCTAAGTTCGTAACGTTACTTTCACTGCCCCTCCCCACCCGCCTTGTTACCAATCGTAGATTTTGGCGCAACTCCCCCTCCCCCTTGAATTGGTAACGTAGTTTCTGGACGATCCCTTTTTATTATTATTATTATTATTATTATTATTATTATACCATTAAGCCATTTCCCTTCCGGGGTAGGCGTGACTTGCTCGGTTGGAAAAACGAGTGAATAGGAATCTAGGTATAAAGTAGGTCGGTATATGGATATACGGTATATAGGTATATAGGTGTTAGGTATAGATGTTTTAGATTGATCTGGAACACTGCTCCGACCCAGGTGGCTGATCAATCTCTCTAGCGATCACCCCAAGTGAGGAGCCTCACAAGGCTGTTATGCATGGTTCCCCACTTGGGCCGATTAGTATCCAAGGTCTTTGTTTCAGGCATCATTCACTCCACTGTTACTGTGTTTACAAAATATTTGTCGCCACACTTTTCTGTCCTGGCATACTACTCTAGCTTCTTTCACGTCCATGCATTTTTTCTTGCAAGCTCTTGTGTTTCTATGGCTTCTTATGTCTCTTCGGATTAATGGCTCGTTTACAGATTCTAACCATTCTTTCGGCAGTCTACCTCTGGGCATTCTACCATTAACTCAAAGAAATCTTATTAGCATCAAACAAATTCTATCATTGAAATTCGGTCTATCAAATGTGTGTTTCATCGAAATAAAAATTTTCTGGGTTTATTAAAGTTGAATATTCTAAAAAGCACTTTCTCACATAAATAAGAAGACGAGGAGCGATACTATAGATTTCAACTCATGGAATTTCAAACATTACGCGTGCCGCTTAGTTGACAAGGCCATAATGCACCCTTCGATATTCTCGGTGGTATTACCGAAAGACGGCTGAATGTCAAAGATTCTCGGAGGGTTTGGTTAGAGGTATGAGTACTGCGATTACAAGCCCTTCTCTCTCTTACTCTCTCTCTGATCTCTTGGAATTTTAATCTTCAGCAGCCCCTCACCAATATCAACGCGGTCCCTCAACCATTAATTCCCTATCCCTTCCCCTTTTCCTCAAATGATTATTTGCTTGAAATTTGTAATTTAAATAAGAAGCAGAGTTTTTCCAAGGTTCTCAGTATTTTTCTACGCTCCTCGGTGGTCACTTTATGGCACGAATACTTAAAATGATTTCAATGTCATTTGTGAAAGAAAAGTCCTTCATTGCCGTGAAACTTGGCGGATGAAAGCGAATGAAATTGTACGTTGCCAACACCGATTTACACTTCGATGGAGAAACTTTCGTTTGAGGAATTCAGCTTTTACACGTACAATAGGAATATGAATCTCATAGTTTCCCTCTCGGTAAACGTGCACTGCTTCTTGCAACAGTTAGGAAGATACTGTACATTGTTTCAAACTTCGATGCTCACGTGAGCAATAAACTGCAACTAAAACTTCCATTGTGGGAAATGTGATGCTTTTATTTAAAACACAATAGGAACGCTAACTCGATTGCATTAAATGACATAACAGGTATAGTGCTATTTCAAGGGTGAAGTCGATTTCAATGAAATATGTAAGTTGAACTAGTTTCTGCAAACGGACAACAAAATATAATATTCATAATACATGCATGGTTTTAGCCCTTTTAAATGCCTATGAAGCGGGGCTAAAGTTCTGCTTTTCAGTCCCTAGGTAGTGAAAAATGACGTCATAGGTGAATAATGAAAAGTATCAAGCGATCAGTTGATCCCGTTGATATATTGGACCAACTCGAAGCAATAAGTTATTATATATAACCGAAAATTTTCAGAAAATTGAAAATTTTTTTCGTCATTCATAATTTTACAATAAATTTCCAAAATTGAAAAAAAAACCTCTGACTTCACTTTTACTTCCTATTAGGGAGTAAAAAGTGAGATCAGAACTGAATAATGTAATTTATCAAATGATCAGTTGATCGCGTTGACAGATTGGACCAATTCGAGGCAATCAATTACCATAAATTATCATAATCCACCATAAATTACCATAAATTACATTTATAGCATTATAAGCATTACTTGAAAGATCCAAAAATCGAACTAGACCGGACTTTTACCGAAAGGCCTTTTCCATACATTTTGTGCTAGGTCTTTTTGTATACTCTGAATTGCAGTATATTTCTAAGATTAAAAAAATTTCAAAAACTTCAAAATTTTTTGGTTGTTTGTAAATTTCAAAAGTTTTGAAAACCTCAGACTTCGCTTTTCACTCCCTAGGGAGTGGAAAGTCAGGTCAAAGGTGAATGATAAAGATTTTCAAGCGATCAGTTGATCGCGATAACAGATTGTGGGACGGATTTGATCAACTCAAAGCAATAAGTTATCATAAATTACCGACAAACTACCGATAAATTACCATAAATTACCCTAAATTGCGGAAAATCTACGCAAATTTGGGAAATTTTTCGATAATCTTAATTTTCGTAAATTTTCAATATTTCCAAAACCGCTAAAATTCATAAAATTTTAATATTTTTTAAAATTCTCTTGGAATCGTTAAAGTAATTTCTTGGCTCTAGGGTTTAATTTTTACCAAATTTATTATCAAGGGTCAAGACAATTCCCCAGTTGAAATTTCTGCCTGAAGGTATTTATAACAAAAAACGTTGTATGGGTCCGAGAGACCCATAATGATCTCCAAGGGTTAACAAATATATTTTTGGGAAACAAGCAAAGATAAAGTTTCGCAGCAAAAGGGTTCTCAAAAAGGTTTGATTTAAAAAATATAATACTTCGGTAGTTTGAATCGAATTTTACGTGACTGAAGTGTATGCTGTACACTGTACACTCTACAATGTGCAGTCTACAGGCCCGTGACTTTCCGAGAATTTCTACGGGAGTCCCTTGATGGTGTTACGCCTGTAATAATTATGATATTCTGGCACGAGGGTGGTTTTCACTCCCTCTCGTGGGCGCCCTAGGCCCCTGAGGGGTTGGGGCGCGGTCGTATTTGCTCTATCGACCGCCGAGAATCCACGAAGTTTCTCGAAAGCTTCCGAGCGCAAAGAGCGCTTCGCGGGATTCTATCTCTTTCGCGTGCCTCTTTGTGAGTTCCTCTAGCGTTCCATCTCCTCCATCCATTTACCCTCCTATTTCCTCCCAAGTTTCGCTTCTACTCTGTCCTCACTCTGGTCCCTTCCTTCCTTCTAAAAAAGTAGCCACTTTTCAGTTATGTCAGGCATCAGACCAACAGTGCGAAAAAATTCATTCTATCAATGAGATCAAGCTTTCAGAATCCAAAATGCTTCTCTTCTTTATTCGAAAGCACCGGTTTTCTATAGATTTTGACATTTGTGAAATTTTTGTCACAGCTTTTTAGGAAGCTAGTTATCATTTTAACCCAATTGAAACGGGGAATGATTAACGGTACTAAGTCCAATCAACCTGATTTTATAAGAGAAGCAAAATACCTTATTGCAAAAAATTTACAATCGTCTGAGTAATTTATTCTCTTTCCCAAAAATCGTTGCTAAAATTTGTGAAATTTCAGTCCTGGCCGTTTTACTCATTTCCATGGTTTAATCGATTTTTTAAAATAACACTATGATAAAGTACTTATATCGAAGTATAGTTTTTAACAATTTTTCTAAATTTTAGTTGCGGTTGTTTAGAAATGGACGATTAAAATATAGCTCTAATTTCCACTCGGTGACATGGCCGCAAATACAAATTCGCACATACAAATTAATAACAACAGAATTTTGTGAATGATTAATGCTTATAGGAATTATTTGCATGGAGTTGAGAAATCTAAAAATTTTGAATAACTTTTAATAGCTTAGTTCCAAAATCGCTTAATTATGCTTGAAATATGTCCTGAAATTTTATTTCCACTCGGTAACACTTATATTTTAGGATAGAACTCGAATAAATCACTTTTTTGAAGACAATTTTTAACCTAAACGCTTTAAGTGAAGGCAATTTACCATATAATCTTCCAAAAATACGTTGGTGTTTTTTAAAAAGTTTCATTAAAAAAAGACATAGTCAAAATTTTGCAACTTACTGGCAATTTCACAAATAATAGAACAAAGTAATAATTGCCGAACTAGTCCAGCACTTTTTGATTTTGATAATAATGTCTCCAATTGTTAAATACTTGTTAAAATCGAACAAATAGCATAGAGCTTTAAAAAAAAATATTCAGTGTACGTCATTCATTTAGTTTGAATTCATTCAAATTTTAAAATATCTCAGTGCATTTAAAAACTTAATTTTAGGGTACAACATTTCAAAATTTTTCAAATCTTAAATAGGTATGAAAAACCAAGAAAGCATGATTTGTGAAGAAAACTCAATTTTGGTATGGCACCGATAAGCTTTCCTAGCTTCTCTCAGAAAAATATTTGAATAGAACAGGCATTTGTTTGACCCTATATCATAGATAGAATTTGTTCGAGTTAAACAATGGTATGTTCGAATCAAATATTTGAATCAAGAAAATATTGGTTTAACCCTATATCAAACTCACAATAGCCTATCGTATGACCAAATAATTCTTTGTCAAAACACCCTTTTGAGAATCTCTCTATTTATTTAATTAATGTACATTGCCACAGTTTTGGTTGCAGTTCAAGTAATTAAAGAAAGGTGAACATCTTCGAAGGGAAAATTAATCGAATGATGTTGCTAGGAAATATTCTATTTTCCAGTAATAATTATTTCAAGAGTATTTTTTGCTTCATATAGCTTGGAGTTTATACGAAAATAAACGTCTGCTTTGTGCCAGCTTGTTTTAATTATTATTTTTTTATTATTTACGCTCTCAAGAGAATATAAAAGTACATGAGCATCATAGATTTAACTTGACTACTTTCATACTATCCGCAGTTTCCGTATGCCCCTGAGTATAAGCTGCGTTTGTTTCCAGTTATTACTTTATCTTTTTGCGGCATGCAATATCCCCACTCTGCTACCAGTATCTTATTTTCAACCGTGATCGTTTTGATAATATTCCAAGAAAAAGTATTTCTATATTGTTTATATCACTTCGCTATTTGACGATAACCGACATTATATGCCGCAGGGAGATACAATTGGCTTACTAATGGAGTCATTGATGAACAGTTTGACAATCACTCTGAGTAACTTTATCAAGTAATTACTGGATGCAATCAAAACACAATTAAAGTGTGGTTTCATGAATTCCCTGGTGCAAGTTTTGGATTCAAAGGGAATGCAAAAAATCCATTTTAATCCGCCTGAATCCATGAAATCTAATCAGTCTGATTACTTTTAAATACGATATTTGTATCCACATCATTTCAACTCAATTCTACATCCCCGAAGAAAACTCATCCGGGTCCAGTCAGAACGAATTCGAATTATGAGTGAAATCTGAACCTTTTTAATGGAAGTGTGTCCAACACCTACCAAAACATATTCACTATATTTCAGTCTGGCTGAATCCGGTTTTTCTGACGAAAAATTGTTCCGCGTTTGTGGCAAAATTTCATTCTCTTCCAAGCCGATGAATCCGATCCGGCAAAAAATTAATTTTAATTCAATTCGAATTAATCAACAGTTTGCGAAAACAATTCATTCCGTTCCAATCAGAACGAATCTGACCACTATTCGAAAAATAATTTCAATCCAATTCGACATTTACCGAAAAATGAATTCCGATGCCATCTGTTCTCTACCAATCTGAATGATTTTGTAAATAATCTAATTTTTCAGCCTCTGCGTATACGGAAATCACACTGAAATAAATTCAAGTTTTTTCGAATTCCTAATTTTTATTGCTCAGTATTCATCCTATCTAAACAATCATATCTTAAAAAGTAGCTAGCAATCATTTTTCTTAAAAACCTGATTGTTTCTTCATTACTTTAGTTGTTTTTATATCTTAAATTTGAGATTTTTATATGGTTAACTTAAAACTTTTAAATTATCCAATAAACTATTCAAATATAATATATGTATTAGGTTGTGTTAGTTTTTTCCCGGAAATGAGTATTTTTTAACAAAATTCACCATCAAGATTCCCAATTTTCAATAATTACAGGTTATTTTAGCATTCTACACCGGAAATTAATATTTTTAATTAAAAATTATTAGATTTCGAAAAATGTTTACAATTCTGATCAATTTTTTGTTATTTTAGTGTTTTTCGTCGGAAATGGCTGATATTTTTAATAAAATAAAAATATATTATAGAGTAGATTTACAATTTCTCAACAACTTTGGGTAATGTTGGTGTGTTTCACCTGCAATTCGTATTTTTAAACAAAAATTGATACTTTGAAAGACAAGTCATTATAAGTTGAACAAGATTTAGAATCTTTCAACAATTTTCAATTATGTTAGTATTTTTCGTCGATAATTAATATTTTTAATTGCAAAAAAATAGATTGCAAAGACGATAAAAAAATTGTGAACAATTTTAGATCGCCTTTTACTCCGGAAATCGGTATAGATATCAAGGAAGGTTTACAATTTTTGATCGATTTTCGTTTAGATTAATATTTTGCAACGAAAATCAGGTCTTTTAAACAAAAAATAGTTTTAAAGGAAGATTTAAAATCTTAAATAATTTATTGTTATTTTATGTCAGTATTTTTCGTTCTAAACAGTTATTGGGCATAAAAAAATATCAGATTCTTAATAATATTGATAATATTTGAATAATTTAAGGGTATGTTACCTTTTTTCGCCGGAAATAATATGCTAGACAAAAATCATTAGAGTTCCATTGTTAAACTTACAATTTTGAACAACTGTAGGTTTTATTAGTGTTTTTCGTCGGAAATTGTAATTTTTGAACAATAATGCAACGGTTTGATTGTCTGATCCGTACAGTATCGGGATATTTCGTGATATCCAATTTATGCCCAAATATATCCTGTGGGTATTCCACAGATATCTGATTCGGATATTTTCGGGATATCCGTACAATGCGGAAATTCGTATGTCCCTAGGATATCCATAAGATAATCTGGGATGTTTTTTCGGCGTTTCTGGGATATTGAAATGTAAAACGTGAGATATTATAATTTTCTAGTTATCTCACGTTTGACAGTGCAATATGCCAGAAACGTCCAAAAAACATCCCATATTATCTTATGGATATCTTAGGAATATAAAAATTTCCGCATTGTATGGATATCCCGAAAATATCCATCAGAAATCTGTAGGATATCTACAGGATATATTTTGAAATTAATTGGGTATCCTGAAATATACCAGTGCTATACGAGTATATTGTACAAAAATATTATATATTTATTTTGAAGTTAAGATATTAATTTTCATCAATTGTCAAAAATGTCCTTGTTTTTCATTTCCATTATATCAGATAATAGATACTGTCAAGAACAAAAATTGTGTATTATTATTATTATTTATTTTATATTTTTATTTTAAAAATGTGTGAGACAAGCACAAAATCGTTCGCAAAGCGCTTGTATTTTCTTATAGTTTTTCCAAATAAGGATAAGTTGAAAACTTTTTTTAGAATAATGTAAAACAACCTGGAATGAAGTCCGAATAAAAGCGGAATCATGCGAAATGAGAAGGGTTTCCGACGAAATTCAAACTTTGTTTAGAATAATGCAAATCCATTTTGAAATGGATTCGAAATGACAGCGGTATCATACGGAATGACAACGGATTCAGACAGAACGAACATTTCATTTATAATAATGTAAAATCATGTGAAATGAATTCTGAATGAATACAGAATCATACGGAAGGAGAACGGATTCAGACATAATAAAAACTTTTGTACATAATGGCATGGAAACATTCGTAATGAAAGTTTGGTGTCATAGTTTGGATTTATAATGGAAATATTTCGTATGATTTTGCTGTTTAAATTTGAATGAAAACCTGTTTCAGAATGTTGCGGTATCAATCAGAATGATACCGAAATGATAGTGAACTTATTTGAAACGAACTCTAATCCGCTAGCACATGGAATGAAAAATTGATTCAAAATAATGTAGATTTGATTGATTCAACTGTCGATTGACAACAGAATCATTATGAATGATTAAGGATTGATGGCCGAATCATTTGGATTGACTTTGATAGATGAGCTGATTAGAAGCGGAATCATTCGGAATGAATTTAATTCTGGATGTGGATTCAATTTGAATGAAAATTTGGTTCATAGTGATACAAAATCATGTGGATACAAATATCGAAATCAGTCGAATTAATTTTGATTCAAGCATAATCAAACAGATTCAAACGGATTCAATTCCATTCCGAAACTTCCATCAGGCTTACCTTACTACGTTCAAGTCTCACTAAGGCGAAACTTTGAAACATTGCTTGATGTTTAGCCACGTAATTGGGATGCTTGTAAACTAGCGTCTAAGACACATTAAGATCGAGAGGTGAGAAAATTATTGGATGATCACTTCTCGTTTACCGATCTTCCGTCCAATACGCCATGATGGACTTAATCCTCCGATGACGAAGGAGAGTGAGTTCTCTTCACTTGCAGTCGTTACCGCTTAATCCTCGGCTTCACATCCTTGTGCTCACCGGAAATTCGCTCTCCTTAAATCAGCTTTTGACTCCAGAATACTTCTTTGGGGTGGTTCTTTCGCGGAAGAGTTAAGACCCGGCTCTCATTTTTTTTTCTGTTCCGCCGAGTAGAAGTGTTTCACTTCTTTCTCTTAGAAAATGCGCGGCATTTTAGTAAACATAAAAAAGAAAGTGTTGCTAAAGAAGCCATGAGCTAATATTTCTCCAGAATGTCTTTTCGCTCGCGGTAAGTAAATGCTTCTAGCTCTTATTAAATTATGCGCCACTCTCAACACTACTTTACATTCTGAACCGAAATTAATCATGCAAAGTTTCTAAATATTGTGGTTGTATTACTTGGTACATTTTCATTCCGTAATTCACTTCATGTAATTAATTACACTTTGCATGTGAACGGGGCTTTTCCCATTATATAAATTATTGAATAGAGGTATGTGCATGCCAAATTGTATAACTTTTCAATAGCTACTGATGGAAAATACGGCTTTTGATGAAGAAAGGGTATGTTTTTCTTTCATTCAAGAATGAGAAAGGAATAGAATTCACCTTTTATGCGAATTGAATGTCAAAGAAGTCCTTTATATTTCCACATCTTTAAAAGTAGCCTTTCTTCTTTAGAGCATTCCATTCCAGTTTATTCGAAAGCGATATTAACACTTTTTGCAGTTTTCTAAATTTAGAATAGTTTTAACTTCACAGTAAACCACGGGATAATAAAACATTGCATATAATTCTGATTATCTACTTTAGGCCAAAATGATACACTTTCACGAATCCGAAATTAATTTTTACCCAATTTTATTCATCTCTGTCTTGTGGCAGTTTTTATGCTTTTCATTGAAAGTTGCAAGTTATTCTTGGCCATCATAATATTTCTAAACAAGAAATATTTCATAGAATTTTGATATTCAGGGTGGTAGAAGAATTCCAATTTTCCTATAATGGGCTATAAATCTCTATGGCTCTAGAAGATTTACAACTGCCAAGGACAACAAAAAATGTTTGATAAAAAGTTGAATTTAAAAAAAATAAATAAATTATAAAGAAATAGCTAGATTTTCAAATAAGAAAACTCAATTCTCAATTAAATAATTGAAATTTTAGCTAAAAATAGGATAGTTTGATTTTCAGAAGATTAATTTTCAAACAAAAAATGTAATACATATTTGATACTATAAGCAAAGAATATTTTAATTTTAAGTCAAAAACAGTTGAATTCAATCAAGAAAGACGAATTTTTAACAAATTAGTTTCATGTGTGAACCGCAAATATGAATTGTTAAGAAAAAAGTTATTTGAAACCCAAAAAGAATAACTTTAGAACAAAGTTATTGAATTATCAAAAATAAAATATATATTTTCAACTAAATAATAAAGTATTTACCCAGAAAAGAGTTACTAACAAAAAATATAATAGTGGACTGTTTAATGAAAAAGAATCAACGTCATTACCAAAAATACTTGACTTTTAACCAAAGAGAAGAAATTTCTACAAAAAAGATGAATCCAAACTGGAATCATAAATTTGCAACCAAGAAAATTAACATATAACAAAAGAGTTTAACTTTTTACCAAGTAGTTGAATTTTCACCCCGAAACGATTTCTAGCAAAATTGTTAAATTGTCAACAAAAGAATTGTATTCTTTAATTAAATAATAACCTTTTTATGAAAAAACATAAATTCCTAACCGAAAATATATATGTGCATACTTTTCACAAAAAAAAAATTAATTTTACTACCAAAAATAGCTCGATTTTTAAGCAGAGATGAAAATCCTATCAAAAGAGATAAATTTTTAACTAAGCAAAATAATTACATTTTTGGTTGAAAAAATTTAATTTTTATGGAAAAAGCGAAATTTCAAATTTCTACCAAAAAAGATGAATTTTCAACGGAAAGGATGAATATCTAATAGGTGTAGTGAATTTTCAGTTAAAAATTTAATTTTTCACCGAAAAAGTGAATTTTCAGTAAAAGAATTCAATTTTCAAGCGAAGAGTTGAATCTTCAACTACAATGATGATCTGAAAGAATGATATTCAACCAAACAAATTAATTTTCTTCCAAAAAGATGAATTTTCAACAAAATAGTTACATCTTTGACCAAAAAAAAAGTTTTTTCAACAAAATAGTTGAAAATTTAATTTAAAAAAGAATAATTTTTAACTATATAGTTGAATTTTCAACTGAAAAAGATAAATTTACAACAAAATATAATGAATCTTCAAGCAAAAAAATTAATTTTTAATAAATGAGTTCAACATTCAACCAAGTAGTCGAATATTCAACCAGCACGATGCATTTTGAAATAGGAAGATTAATTTCCGGCCAAAAAGAAGGAATTTTCAACTAAATACATGATTATCCAACTAAAAAAGCTTCACTTTGAATAAAAAAATTGAATATTGAAATTTGCATGTAAAAAAATTATTTTTCAATAAAAAAGATGAATGTATAAGAAAATAGTTTAATCTTCAATCAAAGAGATGAATTTTAAACTAAAATGATCAATATTAACAAAATGAAAGTTTAAGCTTAAAAATTAATTTTTTTTTCTCTTGAAAAGTTTCTATACTTTCACTTAGTTTCCGATTTACACGTCTGGAAGATTTACAACTTTCTAGGCATAACAAGGAATGTTTTAAAAAGTTTGAAATTTCAGGATGGGAGAAAACCGTCGATTATCTTATATGCCCAATGGATTGACACATTATTTTTACTACCTTCAAAAAGTGTTTCTTTAGATTCAGGTAATTTAAATATTCGTTGAAACTTGATGATTTTTTCTTGGAGAATGTAGGAAATTTGTTCGGGACCTCAATTTCCATTTTGCATGTAGATTGTAGACGGTCATGACTTGGATGTGGCTTAATAACTGAGACTTATCAGTTGCTACTCATTCAAATTCACGACAGATAATTAATTGATCTTGAGAATCAGATCATCCTCATACGCAGTTTGCTGATCAAATAAAAAATCCGAAATCTGTATAAAAACATTGCATAAATATTATATATTATATTATATATATTCGGGATCAAATTGATCAATTGGCATTTACTGTGTAATGCTTGTAACTCGACCCTATTTGAAAATGAAAATTAAACATTGTTTTTCCTTAATGTATGTCTGTCTCTAATAGAAAACGTAATTTCGAAAAAGTATCGCCTGGCTTTACTTGATTGTGAGATTGGCGAACTTAGCGAGTATAAAATTACCTCTAAACTTATCAGCAACCAACGTAACCGTGGGTAATTAATCGAATCGTCGACTCCCATTAGCCATCGCTAATCATTTCTCTAATCCCTTCAGCTCGTGTCACTGCTTCCTCTCACGTCCCTATCGGTCTCCTGCTCTACCGTTTCTCTTGGTTTAAAGATAATAAATGTCGAGCATTTAGAAGGCGCTCGCTATTACGAGAGTTATTCGCGTAGAGAGGATAGAGCCATCAGTTGAGTGATGCGACGTAGGGAGCTAGACACCTTGAGAAAAATAGGATCACGTTTCCGAAAATGCTAACTTCCTTCTAATTTACCGCACCTTATACTGGTTTCAGATAGCATAGGACATATTCATAAAATTATAACACTCAAGACTCCACTCAAAATTCAAGACTCGGAAGACAATTTCGGATCTTTTCTTAGTTTTCACGGTTTTCCACTCCAGTGCCCGCCCGAAATGTAGAAAGTTCAAGATCAATGAAGGAGTGACATTCGAAATTGGAAAAATAGACCCTGAAAGAATTCCAACTTTGTTTTCGCATTGCAGATACATTGTTTCTTAAGTAACTCATCCTATCCCCGAGTGATATTTCACTCGACCTGATAAACTGAGAGTCTCGTTTAAAGAGCGGAAACTGTACTTGAAGTAGAAAACCCATTTAGCCCTCTTATCGGCAAAGCTGGATAATTTGATCACGATGGCTGAATCGTTGACAATAATTAGTTCGAGCAAATAAGGATATATGTTATCGAATTTCGGCCAAGGCAAAGCTTACTCTATATTGCTTTATTGGCAACGAATCTTATTTCCGTCGACTCAGGCGTCGGCGTCCCGTCGTCGGGACGACTAGATGTCCTCAGCCATCCTCTTGCCCTGACCTTACACTAGCGAATCAGCCATGCTCCGTCTGCAAAAAATCTTCCAACAACAACAACAGGATTACAAGGATTTTGTAATCCTTTTGCAAAGTACAGCCGATATACCATAAGCTAAGAAAATTCAAAAGGGAGATTGAAAGTGGACAATTGAAATTTCCTTCTATCTTTCAGAGGCCGTCCATATACTACACAGAAAAAAACTGGGAGTTCACTAAAGTTGCGGCTTGAATAAAACTTGGTATCTTTTAGAAATTTATCTCCAATAGAACCCTGCGGAGACCTAAAAGGGTTCCTTTAGAGACCTAAGAGCGTTCCTTCGGAGAACACTTGAATAAAACAACATGCAGGCGCATTCACAAACCAACCGCTTGCAAAGTGGTGTTGGTAAGCTAGAAACTTACAGAATTTGTCGACGCTTGACTAAAGACGAAAAATTTCCTGCATATGGATACGCTTTTATGTTTACAAGTTTGCTACATAACCTGCAAATTATATTTATCAATCCATTATTATTATTATTTCAATTGCTAAAATATTGTATACTTTAATTCCCTTCATTAAATTATATCCGTTAGTGTTCTATTACATGAGTGCTTCAACGTAAAAGTTGTGTCAATAAATGGAAAAACACGTTGAAGTAGACAAAGCGAAAAATTGTTTCTTTGAAAAAAGTCTCTATTGAAATTGGCTTTCTTTTGAGCTTCATCTGGAGTCTCCTTTGGAGGTCCAACTGAAATCTTCTTTGAAACAAATTCATCGTTTTGGTTTCCTTTTCAGCAAGAGGGGTTCCTCTTTGTTGCAGCTCATTAAGAATCAAAATTATATTAATAAGTTTGAAAATTACTTCCATATTTGAGACTTCCGCACAAATGCGAACTGAATTAATAGAACCCAATAAAAAAATCCAACTTTTTTAAAGGTAAAAGTTCAGTCTTTTGGTTAAAAACTTTTCTATTACATTTTTGGTTCAGAATTCATATCGTTTGGTGAGAAATTCGACTAATAATTTCAAAATTTAAATATTCGAGAAAAAAAATAATTTTTTGAAAATTCGTCTTTTTTGACAGAAAATTAATCTTCTAGATTAAAAAATCACATTTTATAATTTCAGTTGAAAATTCATTTTAATGGTTGAAAATCCGTTTTTGTCTGGCTGGGAATTAATTTTTTAACTGGTAATGTGAACATTTGATTTTTGATTGAAAATTAATATTTATAATTAAATATTCATCTTTTCATGTTGAAAATTCAACTATTTGCTTGTAAATTCGCCTTTTTTAGTAGAAAATTAAAGTTTTTGGTTGAAAATTAATCCTAATTGGTTAAAAATACAATAATTTCATTAATATTGAAATATTTGGCTAAAGTTAAATTTTTTTTTCAAATTCATATTTTTTGTTGAAAATGCGATTAATCTGTTTCTGAGTATTGAATGTTGGTTTAGTATTGAACTATTCTGTTGAAAATTTAACTGTTTAGTAGAAAATTAATTTTTTGTTGAAAAATCAAAATTTCGGGTTAAAAATTCAACTGTTTTGTTGATAATTCCTCTTATTGGCTTCGAAATACAAAAAATTTAGTTAAAAATTCATTCATTTTTTTGGTTAAGGATTCGACTATTGTGTTCGAAAATTCGTTTTTTTCGTTGAATTGAACTGACTGAATCTGAATATTCATTTTTCTCTTGAAAAGTGATTTTTGAAACTGCAAAAACTATTCTCTTTTGGTTCAAAAATGATCTTTTTCAGTTGAAAATTGAACTATTCGTTTGAAAATTCATGTATTTTGTGAAAAATTTGTCTTTTGGTAGAAAATTAATCTTCTTGATGGAAAATTCATCTTTGTATGTCATAAATTTAGCTGTCTGGTTAAAAAATAAACTATTTTGTTGAAATTTTAATTATTTCTTTTAAAATTTAACTGTTTTGTTAAATTCATCTTTTTTGGTCGAAAATTTAACTGTTTGATAGAAAAATCGTGCGTTTGGATTAAAAATGCAACTATTTTGGTTTTAATTTCAATCTATTTTATTTAGAAAATTCGACAATTCGGTTGAAAATGTATCCTTGTTAGTTACAAATTCAACTATTTGGTCGAAATCCAATCATTTTCTTGAAACTTGAACTATGCTGTTGAACTCATCTTTTTTTGGTTAAAAGTTCGCGAAAAAACGCAAAACAAATGGACGTGATAGTGATCAAAATATTAATATAGAGGATTAGTTATGTCAGGGCTTCTAGCATCAATTTGCAATTAAATGTATAAGAAACATAGTTGCTGTAAAAGAAAAAAGGCAACTGAAATGAGGCCTAAAATAGGTTAAGAAAAAATTCTGTCGGGTAGCCCCGGACACCGAGATTTTCATAATTTTTGGCCATTTTGTCATACTTAATCAACGAAAAATGTATTTATAAAATCAAAACTGCAAAACTGTATACATTGAAACATATAAAAACATTTATTGAACAAAAAATAGAATATGAAAATAAAAATTAATAACATATTTAAGTACAGTCAGACAATAAAGGCATTTGTAACCTTAAGACGACAAAAATTATTTTCTTGGCTTCTTTATTTGACTTTCCTCCTTCTCACATTACTTTAAAACTACAAGAACCCTTAAACAGAACACAAATACCCAGATACAAATCAACCTAATATTTTTTTAATGAAAATATTTGATCATAAAGTTGGTATTATATTTCACAAAATGCCACTTGTTTTCTAGAGACGAAATATTTAGACCGGATTATTTTTTAAGCTAATGAGAGATATGAGTCCATATTTTAAAAATTACGCTTCAAGACAATTCTGAAAGATAAAAATGATGATTTATCTCCGGAGATAGTACAATTTCTTGAAAGTCATGAGTGTCCAGCGCTATCCGACTCCCCCCTACTGCTTTTTGTTTCCGCTGCAAAATTACATTTAGAGGGAAAGTTTCCAATTCTTTTATTATCTATCTCACCACAAATATATTTTTTGCATTCGTGCCTATCTAGGACTGACCTCTCTTTTTTCGTTAACCGTACGAACGACTGGGAAAAGGCAGTTTAATATTTTTCTTTCACGTTGCGGGACTATCTCGCTGTTCCGTGCCTGGTGGAAGAAATTAAAAAAAAAGGAAGCACCCGGAAATAACGAGCAGATCCCATCGCTCTTGCGGCTTTAATTCGGCATGATTTCAGCTCTTCATGGACCGTTATATGTACAGGTATACATTTTATCATTCACAGAGATTTTTCTAACAGTTTATGTTTACGTCTTTATAAGTGATATGCATGGCAACATAAAAAAAGCATTTCCAATTCAACGGATTTTTATTGAGTGAGTCATACACATTTGGAGAAAATATTGTGATAAACCAAATATTTCATGGAGTTTTATTGATCTCTTGTTTAATATTACTTTTTCGTTTGATGTTCTTGCCTCTGGAAAATGTACTTTGAAACGCAACCAAGTATATTTGAACAGACATATTTAGATGTGCCTCTGAGAATTCAAATATATATTTCTTTCAATTTTCGATACAGCGTGTCTTCTATAAAAGAATTTTTAACATTCGTTTCGTTTTCTCGGATAGCACAGTTTTAAGCACAAAAAGAAAGGAACAACAACGTTATGAGAAAATTCTTACGGATTTTTTCAAATGTAATATGCTTCTAGTTGTTTCATAAATTTATTTTTGATATTTTCTAGGTTTGAATAACTCAAAGCATGCTTGGGGATTATTAGTCATATAATTATCTTCGAGAATTTCTATCTGAGTTATGAAAAATATATTTTCTTTTCAACTAGACGTATTTCTATTTTGAACTATACAGATGAAAGGTACACGAATAGGGGAAACTTCATTACAGTGGGTAATGCAACCTACATTGGATAATAATTAATTAGGAGCACAAATAAGAGGAAAACAATACATTTTAATTTATGAACACGAAAAGTGTCTTGACTTAATTAATTTAAATAAATTATTGTACACATATTAGTATTCTTAATCAATGATTATCTACTGTAGGTTGCCCTATCCACTGTAGGGAGATCTCCATTACTAATATGGTTAAGTTATGCGGAGTATGGCTGGATCATCCCAACTTTTTTTCGATGAACGGAACCTTCGTATTCCGTGTTACATTCGTTAATTAAAAAATTATGGATAAATATTCCATGAATGAAAGTTTAAAAAAAATTAAAATTAAAGAATAATGTGGTTGTGCTGCAAGAGGAATATTAATTTCACCTGCAAAAACGTTTATTGAGAACGAATCATTTAATGCTACAGGGTTGTAGATTGTATTATGACATCCAATTCAGTATAGATGGATCATGCAAACTCTGATATGAAAAATTTACCCACACAAGGATAAAACGTTCTTGGTCTAGCTGTGATACGTAATTAGGTATGCCTAAAATATAGCCATTTCGTATGGTTGTAGCTGAGTGAGCTGTACACTATGGTTGGTATAATCAGAACTATGCGAGTACTCTCAAGTTTTTTTTTTCAGTGAAATTGATTTTTCTCTGAAATTATGCTTAAAGTGTTTCCCAAGTTAGACGTTCATCCGTTTTGAAACTCCAAACTTCAGAACAAGCACATCAGGTTACTCTGCATGTCATATTTACGCCCGTCGTGTGCAGCGAGAGAGGAGTGGAATGTTGCGAGTAACCTAGGGAGAGGAACAGAGACAGATGAGAAGTACAGAGAATACCAAACTAGCAAACTCAACAAAAGTTGAAACAGTTGCTAATGAGCAGTACACATCCCGATGATTGTGCGCATTTTCTTGGGTCACATCAACTTCACTTCCGGTCGTTAGAAAGTGCGTGTAGCATTTAGGAAATAGTGCCACTTTACGATCCTCTGCAGTTCAAACAGTCTACGGATGTAGATTGTTGAGATGCAGATTAGACGAAATTTTCATGCAGAATGTATAACGAGGTGGTGCTGCACAAGCTTGACAAGAATAATCTAGTACAATAGTAAGCAATGTTCACCTCAACTGTCTCTCGAAATCGGAAATAAGAGAAGCGACTTGAGAATTACTGGGTTTCGATCGAATTAGCCACGTGACTAGACCTTAGAAAATGGAACAGCGATTTCCAAGTGCTATACGGTCTTGAGGCTGCTGACTCGTCTTTTCTAACGATTTCTTCAAGCATGCTTTGTGAGAGAATAATTTTGCAATCAGGAAAAAATTGCACTCCAATCACAGTAAATGCCAGTTGATCAATAATTTGTTCCCGAAATTGGATCAAAATAATATGTAACGCTTTTATACAGATTTTGGATTTTTGTTTGGATTAGAATGAAGCGATTCTGAAGATCAATTACCTGTCATAAAAAAAACATCCAAGTCATGATCGTCTACATGCACATTGAAATCTGAGCTTTCGAATAAATTTCCTTTATTTTTAGGGTTTCTTAGCCCCGGGCGTAAACCCTTATTATAGTTAGGTCGGGTGTCCGTCCGTCCGTTTTATTTTTTCCCAGGAGGGGAGCGTGAGCGAGTAGGGGAAGCGAGACGAAATTAGGGTTGGAAAGGTAGGGAAAGTGAGGAGAGGGGAATTAAAGGGATATAAGGGGAAATGATTGGAAGTGAGGGATGGTATTAAGAGGAAGGGTGAAGAAGGGAGGGGAGGGACAGTAGGGTACTTGGGGTGAGTAGAGGAGGGGAAGGGAAGCAGGATAAGAGGATTAATGGCTGGGGAAGTAAGGAGAGGGGAAAATAGTGTGGAGGCAGAAGTTTTAGAAGATAGGGATGGACAAACATGGGAACGTAGGCAGATTAGAGGGGGGGGGGGGGATTCTGGGAGAGGGAGGTTTCAACGAATTAATTAACGTTCTAGTAGCCTATGAAACCCTTTTTTGTAGGCGCACAACGCCCACTTTGAATAACTTTTTTAGAGGAAAAATGATTAAGTTTCAATGAATATTTCAACTAGGGAAAACGAGTACGAGAGGGGTAGAAAACTGTTAAATTATATCAACCATTCATCCTATATTTTATACTTTTTTAACGCGTCGCAGTTTCATTGAGATGGTGAAAGCAATTTAATCTCTTAAAAAAATGACGTTCTATCAGCATACAAAATTTTCATTGCCATTTCAAAAACACATTTTTCCATTTTTTAATTAAAAAATAGCAAGTATGTGGTCAGAAGGCGAGTTATAAAATTCTTTTTTAATATTCCTACTCATAAAAAAATATTACAGAACTTTTGCTTCAAAACTCAGTTACTTTTTTTCATTATTCAGTTCGCACTCGTATCCACTTCGTACTGCTTTCACCAACATAAATCTAAAGAAACACTTTTTGAAGTTTAAAAAAATAATTTCCCGAGCCATAGAGATTTATAGATCCGTATAAGAATATTGGACTTTTTCTCGCACCCTGAAATTCAGAATTTCCTAGAACATTCCTTGTCGGGCCTAGAAAGTTTTAAACTTCCAGAAGTCGACGTTGGAACTAGGTAAATCTATAGAAAAACTTTATGAAAGCAAAAAATCGATTTTTTAAATTAATTGTTCGTTTTTTTTTTTGGTGAAATTTTAACTGAAGATTCATCATTGTAGTTGAAAATTGTTGGAAATTAATTTTTTCAACTGAAAAGTAAACTATTTCATTTTTGATTAGAAATTTGTGTTTCCTAGTTGATTGAAAATTCATGTACTTTCTTGAAAATTAGTCTTTTTGGTAGAAAATCAATCTTTTCGGTTGAAGGTTTATCTTCTTGGTTGAAAGTTGAACTCTTTTGTTAAAAGTTCATTTTTTTGGCTAAAGATTCATAATTTTATAATAAAATTAATCTCATTGGTTGAAAATTGAACTGGTTTGTTCAAAATGTATTATTTTTTAGTTGAAAATTACTTTTTCCAGCTGTGAATTGAACTATTTTATTTATTGTTAAAAATTGCTCTTGTTTGGTTGAAAATTCAACTATATGGTTGAAAATTGATCTTCTTCATATGAATATTCAAAGTTTTGTTACAAATGAAACGTTTTCTAAAATATTTTCTGTTGGTGCTAGGGAGTTGTAAATCTTCCAGAAGTTGACTGGGAACTACGTAAATCTAAAGAAATACTTTTAGAAAGAAAAGTGTCAATTTCCGGAATTAAATATTTATATTTTTTTTGTTGAACATTCAACTTAAGATTGAATAGCATTTTACTTGAAAATTAGTATCTTTGATTCAAGATTTAACTACTTGCTTGAAAAATCGTTTTTCTTTAAATTAATTATCTTATTTAGAAATTCATCTTTTTCGTTGAAAATTCAACTACTTGGTTGAAAGTGGAACACTTATGTTGAATATTAATTTTCTTGATTAAAATTTCATCATATTTTTTTGAAAAATTTTCTTTTTTCAGTTGAAAATTTAACTATTCGGTTGAAAATTCATGTATCTGTAAAAGTGGATCATTTTGATCTGAAGATGATCAAAATGATATGTAACGGTTAGATATCCCGTGGTTTACTGTGTATGCAAATAATGAGATAGAATCTTTCAAGATGAATGCACGAATTACTTATGTATCGTTTGGATACTTCGAAGTTCAGATTCTTAATATTTCTGACATTTGGTAATCCCATATGAAGATTATGATATGAATCCTATGATTATATTAAATCGTAATAGATTTTCGGGTAATGAAATATTCCGAAGGAAGATTAACATAATAATTAGGCAAGATAAATGGATTATTATGTTTTGTTGGTCATGTGCGAATTGGGAGTTGTGTGAGCGGTTAAGTTATTGTATTAAAGCACAGCATAGCATAGTACACGTATCTGTATTGGATTTGATTATAGACTACCTTATTCGACTAAGCCGCTGTACAGAGCATCTGACACCTGCATTTGCACCGCAGCATTTCAAGATCACACTGCCTGTGTACACATACGTATGTTATCAGTGTGAGAGGGTGAATCTAGGCAACAGCATCAATAATGAAGCCTGTTCTGGGAGTCTCTCCTTAATTTATGCACATGTACTGGACATTTAATCCAGCATCATCCGATTAAAGCTCATTGAAATTTAGGTTTATGTGACCCCTTCGACATGTGCTGCCGGAGCTTTAATGAATTTTACAAGTCGCTTGTCCAATATAAATAAATTCCAAATCCGACAGTTACATCTTTCTAGTTACACTTGCCAGAACATTGCAGAGTGCTAAACAATTTTTGTCTTCTTCTAATAAAAATATTAGCTTTCAATTAAGTGTTTTCTATCATTCATCCTTTTAAAGAATTCAAGAGGATCGTTCAGGGACGGAAGAATCCGAGCAATGTTATCGCTCGGTAATTGCTGAGCGCATTATTCATAGAAAAGAGCAGAGCAATAAGAACTGTTTCGGAAAAGGTTGGAGACTTAAAACAAGGGTTCCAGAAAGAGAAAGGGGCGTAGCTGTTGTCGGTGCTAACCGGCGAACAAATTTGTTATTTAGGACTCTTGGCGGAAGAGAGGATGGAGCCATTATTTTTTCTGTCACGTCCTCTTTTTAGCGATCCTTTACCTTCTACCGCTTAACTTGATTTACTTGATAGTTTGTTCTTTTACTTTTTGTTAAGTAATTAATTGAGATTCAAATCTCTGCCACAGTAAAACTTATATAAATTATTATTAGTGAAGTGTCAGCTTTGAGAATTAAACAAGTGGGGAACTTTAAGTTTCAAACGAAATTCAGTAAAAGTTTCTTACATAGAGAAACACGTAAAAAAATTCGTTTAGCTAACAACAACTCTGGATACATTTGTTACCTTATAAAAAAGTTTTACATTGTGTTTATCAGATCCTTCGGATGTAATTTTCTCCTTTTTCATCGAAGTTTCATTCTGTGAAAATAGGAACTACTGCTTTATTTATCATAAACTTTTAGATGT
>CAKNXH010036696.1:0-11342 GCA_932178445.1 Andricus quercusramuli | reverse complement strand
ACTAGATTATTGTTGTTTAGTGTATGATGATATTTCACTTGAGCGAGGCGTTATGTTACAACGAGCACTTAATGCTTGCGTGCGCTTTATTTTTGATCTACCTAAAGATTCCTCTATATCGTCGTATTTGAACTCACTTGGCTGGCTACGAGTCAAAACTAGGCGCCAATACTTTATGGCCACTAATCTATATAGTATTCTAACAACAGGAAATCCTTCCTATCTTAGAGAGAAGTTTTTATATGTAGATGATGTTAGGCTTCGTACTACAAGGCGAGATGGAAATTTACTTTACATTAATCCTTCCAGAAATTCCATGTACAATAACTCCTTTTCTATATCTTCAGCTTTATTCTGGAATTCTCTTCCTGAAAATATTCGTAATGCGGAGAATTTGATGATTTTTAAAACTAATATTTTTCGGCACCTCTTGACCGAGCAATCTCTACTCTAAGATCAATGCGTTCCGAATGCTGCGTCTACATGTACGTTAAACTGATATTTAATTTAATTTGATTTAATTTAATCTAATTCAATTTAAGTTATGGAATTGTATTTCGCTTATGACTACCAAATTATTCCCAATTCTTAGTCTTACTTAGATTAAGTTATAGCATATAGATATATAAATAGATATTTATATATTATATTACACAAAATGTATGTACCTATTCATGTAAATACCTTTTTGCCTGTAGGGGACTTGTCCCATGGCTTTAATAAACTCTAAACTAAACTAAACTAAACATACTTGCCCTCACCTCGTTTCTCAATCTTAATCTTGCTATTCTGGTCCATCTTTTTTCTCCCAATTCCTTTTCTAAATACTGTGGTACTCCTTCCTTTTTTATCACTTTTTTACCATATATTATATTTTGGTTGCTCAATCATCCCCCATATTTCTATTTATTGTCTCTCTCTGCCTTTTTTCCACTTCCTCATAGTTTAGTCCAGTCCGGTCTTCTATATCTTTAGCTTCAAAGAACTCCCTCCTATTTTCCTCCCATCTCGTTAATTCTATAGCCCTCCCTCTCCTTTCTCCTGCCTCCGTCAAACACTTTTTCGCTAACTCCCCTCCCTTTTCCTCCCTCAGCTTCATGTAAACTTTCAATCTCTTTCCTTTCCTTCCATCCCCATATCTCTGCTACATAGCCTAATACCGGCCACACCAGCGTATCAAATAGCCACATTCTCCTTCTCCAATTTTTTTAAGCCTTCTTTTTTCTCTTCCTCATATGGGTTTCATTACCCCTGCTTCTTTTTTTATCCTTTCTCTTATATGAGCTCCATGGTCTTCATTTGCTTGCAGGGTATATCCCAAATACTTAAACTATTTTACTGCTTGTAATTTTCTTTCTTTCCATCTCCCCGTCCATTCTTTCTTTCTTCCCCCTCCTTTTCTAAGCCTCATTATTTTTGTCTTCTCTACATTCAACTTCAACTTTTTTCCATCTAAGTATTTCTCTAATCCTGTGATTAAGCCCGCCATCCCTCCTTCGTCCTCTGCCATCAACACTATGTCGTCTGCGTATGCCAGTGTATATATCTTTTCATTCCCTAACCTAACTCCGCCCCACCCTTTTCTCTTCATTTGTTCTTCCAAGTCTGATATCAATATATTAAATAAAAGTGGGATCAGAGGGCATCCTTGCCTTAACCCTCTCACCAACCAGAAACTATCTCCTACTTGCTGTCCTACCTTTACCTTGCTTTTTGTCTCTCTAAAAATTTTCGATACCCTCTTCATTAATCCTTCTCGTATCCCCTTTGCACCATAAATTTTTCTATCTCGCCTCGGTCTAATGAGTCAAACGCCGCCTTCAAGTCCACGAACACTCCTATCATTGCCCCTTTCTCCCTTTTAATCCTCTTATTTACTAAGTAGTTCAGAACATATATATTTTCCATTACCCCCATCCCTTTTCTGAACCCTGTCTGATTTGGTGGTTCTATATTTTTCTCCACAACTTCTTTTTTTAACCTCTTCGATAAAACAGTCACATATACTTTATACAGTGTTGGAATTAATGTCACTCCTCTATAATCTTTAACCTCCTCCCCTCTGCCTTTCTTTACTATTGGTATTACTACTCGTTTTTTCCATAAGTCTGACCACCCTTCTCCTCTCCATACTCTATTGCACCTTATCCATGCCCATTCCTTTAATTCAGTTCCCCCATATTTCCCTACTTCATTTGGAATCTCATCTATACCAGGTGCCTTTCAATCTTTCAGCATCCGTAATACCTTGTTTATGCCCACTCTTGTAATGTCCTCCTCCTCATCTGTTTCCCTACCATCCTTTCCTTCTTTCCTAACTTTTCTCTCTATCCCTCCTAGTAATTCCATAAAATATTTTTTCCATTCTATCATCTCAGTATCCTGGTTTACTCTTTTTCCTTCTTCTTCTCCCTTTATTTACCACCTTCTAAACCTTTTCTTCCGTCCTAGCCTTCTCCACTTCTTCTTCAAACCTATTATTTCCCTCCTCTTTTTTTTTGATCACGCAACTCAGTATACTCCTTGTTTTTTCTCCTATATTCTTCTCCACTACTTGTCCCTTTTCTCCATTCTCTTAATATCCTTATCACGTCCTTCTTCTTCTGTTTACAATCCTCATCCCATACACTTCTATTCCGTCCTTCACTAACTTCTTTTTTGCTCGTGCACTCTAGTACTCCTTTTATTTCTCCTAACATTATTTCCATTTCCTCGTTTACATTTCCTTCCCCCATTTTGATATTCCTGACATTTTCTTTAAACTATTCTTGACCTCCCATTGTCCAATCCCCTCCTCCTGCTCTTTTTACTTTTGCTTCCTTTTTAGCCTTATTGTTATTACTTATTTCTCCCTCTACTGTCACTATTATGGGAAGGTGATCCGAATCTATATAGTTCCCTACCTCTAGTTTCATAACCTTATCTCTTGCTTCGTCTTCCACTACCACATAATCAATTACCGTTCCCCTCTTTCCTTCTGAACGTGTATATTCCCCTTCCTCATCCCCTCCATACTTCCGTTTAGGAAAAACCATCCCATTTCCCCTAGGCACTTCATCAACTTTTTTCCCTCCCCATTCAGTATCTTGTCTTTGGATTTTCTTCTTCGCTCTCCATGCCATTCTCTTCCTCCTCTATCTCCTGTTCTAGCATTAAAATCACCACCTATTGTAAGCCTAACCCCTTGCTTATTTTCTTCCATCAGTTCTCTCATCTCCTATGATTTCTCCTGCATATCACCGTTCACGTAAACCCTCACTATCTTCCACCTCTCTCCTCCCATATTTATCTCTTCTACTATTAATCCTTCTTTATGTTCTTCAACTCTTTTTTATCATTCTCTGTTAGACATTCGTTCATTACTCCCATCACCATTCCTCCCATTGCTCTGCCCTTTTTATTCTTCCTTTTTGCATTTTGTACCTGCCATTTGCAACAAATGGCATCTAGCCACGTCTCCATCATTACTACTACATCCCATTGTGTCAAATGTCTCATAAACTCCTTATTCTTTCTTTCTAAGCCTGCTATATTGCAGTAGAATATCCTCCAATCTCCCCTACTTTCGCTTTTCTTCTCTTTTTGTTTCTCACCATTTCTTATTTCTTTACCTCTCGTTCCTTTCTCTCCTGGTTTCTCGATACCTCATTTTTTACTAACTCTTCGCTGTCCTCGTCCCAATTCCACCATACACCTTCTATCTGTATTCCCCCATACATAACCCATGTTCTCCTTCCCTTTTTTCTTTCCTCTTCCGCTATTTTCCTTAACTTATACTGCATGTTCCTTTCTACCCATGTCAAATCATCCTCTATTCTCTCCGAGCTTCCATATAACAACCTCTTCTTTGTCATCACTTCCCTCTTATGTTCCCATTTCTTTAGTTTCCTAGTACCATTCTCTCACATCTTCCGCTCTTCCCTTCCTACACTTCACCCTTCCTCTATCTTTACCTTAGCATCAATCCTTTCTAATACTTCTTCCACTCATTCCATAAGCTCCTTCCCCTCTAACCTCAGACCCTTTATCACTATGTTTCATTTACTTTCTTCTCTCTCTTTCTTTTCTATTATTTGTCCTATTTTTCTCAGCCTTTCCTTCTCCTTATTGCCACTGTCCTCGTCTTCAATCTCACGGTTTGAGCTTTCAATTTTTTTTATTCCACCTTCCAACTCATCTACCTTCTTATTAGACTCTTCCTTCTTTTCTAGCCTTTGCTCCAACATCTGCAGCCTTTTCTCTAGCTTTTCCCTGACTTCTTCCCATTTCTTCATTTCTTTCCTAAGTTCGGCCATTTCCTGTCTAATTTCTTTCCTTATTTCCTTCACCCTTTTCTCCTGCTTTTCTTCATACATTCCCATTACTTCCATCATCATTTCGTGCGTTTCTTTTAATCATTTCTTTTCCGCCGGATCTTCATCCTCAGCTGTGTCTTTTTCTGTCCCCTTATTTTTCTAATCCATTTTTGGATTTTTCAAACTTGCCCCTATATCTTCCTTGTCTTCACTGCTTCCCCTCTCCCCTCTCATCCTTTTGCTGAATGCCTCAATCGATACCACGCTCTTCGACCTCAATTTGTCTTTTTCTAACGGTTTACTATACTTTTCCCTTGCCCTCCTTTCTTTGTTTACCCTTTCGGTGTAGTGAAAACTTCCTGATCTGAATCCCTGCTTTCCTTGCTGGTATTCGCTCCGCTAGCCATGATTCCAATTCAAACGATCCCGCCTTCTATCGTTCTCTGTCTCAATCTATCGTCGCGTCTACCTGCCTTGCCTTTCTCCTTCTCTACCCTGCCCTGCTACGACCAACCTGGTCCTTCCACCCAGTCACAAACCTCAAACCCACCTAACCTCAACTTCCACACAAATCTGTCCTGATCCGCAAAAATATCCTCACCCCCTTGCTAATCTTTCAATCTCTCAATCAATCCCTCGCGAACGAAACCTTCTACATACATCCACAATCCACTTACCTCAAATTTCACCACAATTATTAGAGAAACTCAGCACCAAATTTCATCGCTGCCACACACTTTCACGCGGGAAACGGGAGTCCTATCATCCGTAATTAATCTTCTGTAAACTAAGACGTAAGTTTGAGATCTTTATATCTCGTACTGACATAATTTAGAAATGTTTACTAGATACTTAATATTTCTCGTGTTGAAATTTCTTTGGATAACGATTGGATGACTGAATAGAATTTCAATCTCTCTCTCCCCCCTCTCTCTCTCCTTCCCCCTCTATATATATATATATATATATATATCCCCCTCTTCCCCTCTCTCTATCACGCAATATTAAATTCTTGCCTATTATAATAAAGAAATATGTATTAATTTATAAAATGTCTCATTCATTATTATTGTCGAGCTTGCTTCAGCTAATTGTAAGTTAAATTTTATAACACTAATTTATTCTCAACCTGCTGATTGAAAACGAGGATTCGAAACAAGTAGGTGGGGTAGATCTAAAATAGGCTTAAATTATTTAAATTTGTTTGAAAAACTTGTTGGTTCTAAAACTTTTTATAAGTTGAACAGAACACATCTACCAAGTTTCATTATTTCTTAACAATTAAAGCATCACTCCGCATCAATGATTAATCAAAGGTAAGTTATGAATTTTTCATTCAAGCATTGACTCACTGAACTAGAGTTTCCCAGCTCTCGCCTTCACGAGCTTGTTTCGTGATCTCAACGTTTAACGGCGCCAGGATGCCTGGATGACGCGCGGCCTACGTGACTGGCTACACCAGTAGGCCCATGACTCACGTTCGGTGTACGTCATAAGCGACGCGACACGTGCGTGGGAAATTGCCATGGGTTAGGCATCCCGTCAGAGTCTCAACCCGCACAGTGGCTCTCCTTCTCGAAATTTTCCCCTTCACTTCTCTAATTAAATAAATTAATTACGATGATAGTAATAATATAGATATTTATATGTGGATGCCTACACATATGGATGTCTGTATAAACGACCTAAGTTTGACTTTTGTCTTCGCTATTAATTATTATGCATTCGCACACTGTACAGGTTGAAATTTCCAGTCTTATTTATTTTTTTTTTTTTTAAGACAAATTATGTAAATCTTCGAATTAAGTAGAATTCAACTATAATATTATATTGTTAGTGGAGGCTGAAATTTTCAGTTTTGTTTTGTACTAAAATTTTCTTCTAAAATAAGCAACAAATATTAGACTTTTAGCTATTTTAAAATTCTTTAACGCGGACAGAAAGCATGGAGCGGCTAGCTGGCAACGGGCACAAATAAGCAATTATGCCATTGGTGCGAATCGACGGAGTGGGGCAAACGCACAAACTTTGCGTGGAGCGGGGGAGTCGAGACGAGCTGTGGCGCGCGCCCGGGGCCCTCGTGCATAAAGATGCACGTCGCAGCCAGACTCGTTACTCGCACAAATAGAAAATATTAAAAATAAAGTTCATAAGATTATAGGTGCGCTACATTGCTTAATCAAAAGAAAAAGTAACCTAAGTATTAAAAATAAAACCATTCTGTATAATATGATTATTAAGGCTGTGATGCTTTATGCAGTGCCAGTCTGGAGCAATACAAATAAATCAAATCTACTCAAATTACAAAGACTCCTAAGTAAGTGCCTCAGAATGATAGCTGATGCAAAATGTAAAGAGAGAAATTTAGATATTCATCATAAACTTAAGATTCCACTTATCAAAAATGAAATATACGAGAGAACAAAGCATTTCTATGAAACGCAAATAAACATACCTGAATTGCAGGATGGAAAAATATTGACTAGGGAGGAAGCTCCCTTTAAGATGAAGTACAAAATGCCTTATCATATTCTGATAGACTAGTAAATGCCGTTCCTCAGCATCTTTAGGTTTTAACCTAGTTTGTAAATCTGTATATATTTATTTTTTATTGTTATCCAGTTTTAACCCATAAACGAAAATCTCATGGGGTTTTATTTGTCAAAAATTTTTACCCAAAATTACAAGACTATTAATAGCGAAAGCTGTGATAAATTCTTCACTACCAAAAACGAAAAAATTATTAGATCACATAGGCTGTAATTCGATTCTCGAACAAGATACCTAATTTAAGATTAGTACCAAATAGAAATTATATGAATGTATATTTTTTGTAAACCATATCTTTATGACCAATAAAGAAATTTTAAATCTAAATCTAAAAAAGACTCCTTACTCGGCCCTCACCCGGCACTCAGCAAGCACAGATCAGTTCTATCACCGCTTTCCGATGCCTCGAGTAGCACAATCGTTAAGCTATCATCTTGGTCTGCTAGCCAGCTTCATTCGGAAGGAAAACTGCTTTTTCCAGAGCAATAATTCGCTTGATTCATTTTGAACGCATTAAGATCAAGTACTTCGCTACTTGATCAAAGTCTCGGCCAAGTTAATTCGTAATGCCCCTCGGATGTCATACTCTTCATCTTTCGCCAAAAACTTCTTGAGTCTCCACACTTCATTTCGAACGCACTAAGATCTAGTACTTCGGTACTTGATCGGATTCCAGGCCGAGTTTATTTGTAATACTTTTCGGGTGTCATCCTGTTTAACGGTCGTCAACAACTTTCTGAGATTCTCCGCACTCCATCTCGTACGCACTATGATCATGTACTTCGGCGCTAATTCGTAGTTCTTCCCGAAAACCCCTTACCTCCGCTGAAGCCTACTTGGAAATACTTATATATATGTGAGTAAGGTACCTGGGCTTCTTGTTTCAGAGGAATAGGGTATTGGATGGTCACATAGAAGAGAAAGTGAGGAAGGCAAATGCGGTGATGAGGCAGGTGTGGGGGTTGGGAAACAAGTTATTCGCAAATGATTTTGGAAGGAGAATGAAATTGTTTGACTCACTAGTGATGAGTGTGCTATTTTATTGGGTAGAACTGTTGGAGTTGAAGGAAAATGAAGAGGTAAATAGGACACAGCAGAGGTACGTAAAATGGACATTGGGGCTGGCAAGGAACACGCCTAATTATATGGTCAGGATGGTGACGGGTAGAACGAGTGTAGACGTAGCATGGGTGAAGGAAGTGTTGGGTAAAGTAGAGAAAAAGAGAAGGAAGGAGGAAGGAGGAAGAGGAATGGAGAAGGAAAGATTGTAAATAGGAGAGGGAGTAAATAGAAGTAATATTTGAATATTGTAAATAGACGATAAGTATTAGATATTAGCCGCGGAAGCAGAGTTTGGCAATGCGAGGCAATGCGAGAAAGTAGGAACATGCAAGCGAGGCGAAACGAGGAAGGCAAAGCGATAAGAGCGTGCGGTCTTAGAGATAAGGTATGGTACAAATCCAAAATTACTATATTATGCCAAAAGACGCGAGACAGGTACGTAAAAAGGATGGAAGAAGGCTTTCATGACTTTTTGTTTTATCCATTCAGAAATACTATAAAAGATTTTATATTCAATATAAATTTAAAAATGTCTGTCAAAAATCGAACGCGTAGTGCGAGTGTCACGGTAACAGTGTGTACCTCAAAGTCTACAAAGATTTAAGCAATTCAATCTTTAACTATACTTTCTTTGGTAGACAATTCGGAGTATGGAGAAGCATAAAAAAATGGGATCTAAATGCGATGTTTTTGCTGAAGTTTCATTTAAGCAATTGTAATAAAGAGTTTTTAATTGGCATCAGGGTTGATAATATTTACGTTCCTTCTGCAATTCAATTTTTTTAATTCGGTTTTTTGAATAAAATAAAAATTAGATTTGTTGAGTTTTGTCCCGGAATGGCTCACAGGACTCGTTAGTAAGGCTACGTGAATTAGTCTTGCCTTATGCAATCAGAATTTAACTGACCAAAATTCCATTATAATGTATATTTTCCGAAAAAGTTTATGTTTGTTTGTAAATTTTGTACATTTTGCCATCAATAATATATTGCATTGAAATCACGAATAGGGGTTGAAACTTAATTACAATTCAACAGACCCAATTTCCATTCTAATGTATATTTTCAACAAAAAAAGTTATGTTCGTTTGTAAATTTAATCAATTTTGCAGTTACCAGTATAATGGGATTATTTAGACATTTTGTACCGGTAGGGATCTGTGAGGCAGGGATGCTGAAGAAGCGGGGGGGGGGGGGGTTAAAAGGTGTGGTCCTCGTTCAATACACTGTTTTGTGGGGTCCAGTGGAATTTCGGTAGGTGGGTAACTGTTAAGACGTAAGAAGTGGTATTTGACGTGAACACGTTGGGTGCTTGTCACCAAATCGATAACTGAGCATGAAGTAGGCAGCAAGAAAATCAAGACAATAATAAAAGATGGGCAGCAATTGTTATAGATTTCTTCTTCAGGATGAGAAGAATCAATACTGAAGACCGGATCGACAATCCAGAGCTGGTGGCTGAGTTGGGACTTCCAAGAACTCGAGTTTCCACGACATGCTTCCGTCGGCAATCAAAGAAGTAATAAAGCGTATCATTCATTCATGAACACATTTTAAAAAGTGTATTCGTTGATCATATTCAGTTACATTATAAGCATGTTTGCATTGTAGTTAAGTCGTAGTGTCTATCCTAGTTTGGAATAAGCCTACTTTAAACATGAGAATAATGGTGGTGGTGTTTTTCATATAGGCTGCATATCATAATGCTGTGAATGGGAGTATTTTCTAGGCAAAAACTTATAAATACTTAATCAGGAATAATGAGAGTCTAAACGTCACTGACGTTACTGGCTACATGCAATATGTACAGAGAGAGAGTGAGCTTAAAACTTCGCATGGTCATATTATGATAGGAGAATATGATGTAAAAGTTTGTGCTTAATTCTGAAATAAGCTGTTCCATGATCGACACTAGAGATATCTTTGATCAAATTAATTTGAGCTATCTATTCCTAATAGAAGATTCTAGTTTATTTCAAGATCTGTCCTTTAATTGTGGTTATTGAATATTTCTTATGTAAGACCTTAATCTTACCGTTATTATTAATCATTTTCAGGAATTTACTTTTGTACTAGCGGCAATTATTGCAGGTATTACTCCATATTGGAGCCGCATAGAGAATAACAGGTCTTATGGTAGTTTTAATAATAATTAATTTGTCAGTGTCGCGTAGTCCACTGTCTCTACGAAATAATGCATAGAGGATTCACATCACTTTTTAGGCCTTCTTACAGGCCTCCCTAACATGCACACTAAAATTGAGTAGCTTATAAAGATACTGTCCTAGGTACTTGACAGCTTTTCTTAATTCTATATCCTGATCATACATACGCAGTGATACAGGCAAGCCTTTGAATTGTTTTTTGGTCAATATTCTTAGATCAGTCTTATCAGCATTTATTTTAAGTTTCTATTCCGCATAATAATTCTTTAAGTCTAAAATATCCCGTTTAAAGTATTTTATTGCCATGCGAATGTTGGAGGAAGATGTGTTAATAGCAGTGTCATCCGCAAATAGCGCTGTATCAGTTCGTTCGGTTGAAGGTATGTCATTAATGTAATTTATGAAATACCTCGGCCCCAATATGGACCCCTGAGGTACACCCGAAGCAATATCTTGTTCATCGGAATAGGTATCATTGATTAGTACTTGAAATTTTAGGTTGCGTAGATAGCTTATGGAGATCTCGATTAGATATAATGGTATATTCAAGTTACTGAGCTTGCATATAAGGCCTTTGTATCACACAGTGTCAAACGCTTTTTTTAAATCCAAGAGTAATAGCGCTGTTCATGTAGTTTCGTTGAATTTGGTAGACATGTGGTTTTTCACTCTTAAAAGTTGATGTACAGAATTGTGTCCTTGTCTGAAGCCAAATTGTTTGGTTATTATCTGTTTATGCGTTTTTTCGTGATCAAGAAGTCTATTGTAAATCATTTCCTCAAAGACTTTACTGATAGCAGGCAGAATGCTGATTGGGCGATAACTCTGAGGTAAGAGTTTACTTTCTCTTGTTTCCTGAATTAGGAGAATGGTAGTGTTATTCCATGCATTTGGAAAGTAAGACATTTGGAGGCAAGAATTGAATATATGGCTCAGCTGTACAATGGCTTTTTTTAGGCAAGTTTTTAAGGACCCCATTTGGAATATTATCATATCCAGGGGCTCTTTTAGGTTTAGTTTGTTTGATTGCCAACTTGCCTTCTTTAAGTGTTATTAGTTTAATAATATCTACGTTTATTTTAGAGTTGTTGATTTCATCAGGTATGTCAGTAGTTAGTATGTGAAAATGTTCATACTGAGATGCCAGGACATTGGATTTGTCTTTGTCTGCGTAAACTAACCCATAGGGGCCATGCAGAATTGGTACCATTTCTTTAGTGTCTTCTTTTAAGGCTTTGGTTATTTTCCAGAGAGAGTTGTCTTTAGTTTGT
>CAKNXH010036686.1:2249-13000 GCA_932178445.1 Andricus quercusramuli | reverse complement strand
AGGACAGAGCAAGATATGATAGGATGGGAAAAAATAGGATAGGATAGAATTAGATGGGATACAATAGAAGACCATAGAATAGAATCAAATAGAATATCATAAATGAAATATAATATCATAAAATAAGATAGAATAGCATAGGATACAATAGAATACCATAGAATAGAATAAAATAGAATAAAATGGAATAAAAAAGAATATGATAAAATGTGATAGGATAGAATAGTATATAATAGTACATAATAGGATCGGATAGGATAGAATAGAATATCATAGAATAAAATAGAATGAAATAGAAGAGAATAGAATATAATAGAATAGGACATGAGAGAATATAATATTATAGAACGGCATTGAATATGATAGAATAGCATAGAATGTGATAGAATAGCATAGGATATGATAGAATAATATAAATGGCATAAAATATAATAGAATAGAAGACCATAGAATAGAATAAAATAGAATAAAATAGGATAGCATGGCATACAATAGAATCGGATTGGATAGGATAAGATAGAATACGATTGAACAGAATAGAATAAAATAGAATGCGGTATAATAGATTTTAAGTGGTAAAATATGATAGAAGCGGATAGAATAACAAAGAATAACATAGAATAAAGTATAATAGAATAGGATAAGATATAATCAGATATTATAGGAAAGAATAAAAAAAACATAGAATATGATAGTATAGAATAGGATAGACTATAAAAGGATAAAAAAGAATGAATAGAATAGGATAGAAGAGGATAGAGCAAGATATAATAGGATGGGGAAAAATAGGATAGGATATGATACAATAGAAGACCACAGAATAGAATAAAATATAATAAAACAGCATAGTATAAAATAGGTTATAATATCATAGGATAAAATATAATAGAATAGGATCGAAAAGAATGGAATATATTTGAATATAAAGGATAGAATAGGACAAAATAGGATAGGACAGAATTAGATAGGATACAATAGATTGAAATAAAATAAAATAGAATATCATAAATTAAATATAATATATAATAAAATAGAATACGATAAAATGGAATAGCATAAAATAGGATCAAATAGGATACAATAGAGTAAAATATAATAAAATAGAATAAATTATAATAGAATTGAAAATTACAGGAAACGATAGGAGACGATGGTAGGGCAGAGAATAGAAAAGAATAAAATAGAATAAAGTATGATAGGATAGGATAGGGTAGAATCAGACAAAATAGGATAGGATACAATAGAGGGCCATAGAATAGCATAGAATAAAATAAAATAGAATGAAATATCATAGAATATGATAAGAATGGTTATAAAATATGATAAAATATGATGGGATAGAAAAGCATAGAATAGCATAGGATAAAAAGAGGTATATAACAGATTAGATTAGAATAGGATAAAATACGACATAATAGAATAGGGCAGAATAGGATAGGATATGGTACAATAAAATACCATGGAATATAATAAAACAGAATAACATAAATTAAATATAATATCATAGAATAAAATAGGATAGCATAGGATATGATAGAATAGCATAGAATTCAAGATATATGATAGAGTGAAATACGAAAGGTAGAATAGGTTAGGGTAGAATAGGATAGGGCAGAATAAGATAGGATACAATAGAATAAAATAGAATAAAATAGGAAAGGATAAGATAGAATAGCACAAAATAGAATCAAATAGGATAGAAAAGGGTAGAATAGAATGCAATAGAATACAACAGAATAAAGTGAAATAACAGCATATATAAAATAGAATATAAAAGAATAAGTTATAATAGAATTGAAAACGATTTAAAGGGATAGGAGAGGATAGAATAGCAGAGAATAACATAATAAAGTATAAGAAAACAGGATAGGATATAATAAGAAAGAATAGGATAGGGTACAACAGAGGGCCATAGAATATGATAGAATAAAATAAAATAGAATGCAATAGCATAGAATATGATACGATAGTTTATAATCGAAAAGAATATAATAGATTAGAATGGAATAGGATAGAGCTAGACATAATAGAATAGGACAGAATAGGATAGGATATGATACAATGAAAGACCACAGAATAGAATAAAAAAGAATATCATAAATTAAATATAATGCCATAGAATAAAATAGAATAGCATGCAATAAGAACGGATGGGAAAGAATAGGATATAATAAGATAGAAAAGAATAGACTAGATAAGAATAGAATAAGGTAGAATTGGTCGGAATAGGATAGAATAAGACCTAATAGGATAGGGCAGAATAGGATAGGATACAATAAAATACCATAGAATATAACAAAATAAAATATCATAGAGTGAAATAGAATAAAACATAATAAATTATATAAGAATTGATAATGCTAGAAACGGGTAAAAGAGGATAAAATATCAGATAATAAAATAGAATAAAGTATAATAAAATAGGAGGGGATAGAATAAGGCGTAAAAAGATAGGATACAACAGAGGGCCATAGAATAGAATGCAATAGGAACATGATACGATAGATTATAAGATATAATAGAATATAATGGGATAGATTAGGATAGAATAGAATTGAATAGAAAGAATATAATAGATTACAATAGAATAGGATAGAGCAAGATATAATGGGATAGGGCAGAATAGGATAGAATATGATACAATAAAAGAACATAGAATAGAACAGAATAACATAGGATAGAATATGATAGAATAGGATAAAAAAATATATTAAAATAGAACAGTATGGAATAGGGCAGAATGGGTTAGAGTAGAATAGCATATTCTATTATTTAATAGCATTCAATATGATAGAATAGCATAGAATTTGAGATATATGATAGATTAGAATAGGATAAAGTAGTATAGGATAGGTTAAGATATCATAGAAAAGAATAGGATACAATAGAATAGAATAGGATAAAAACGAATAGCATAAAATATATTCGAATAGTATAGAATAGGATAGAATAGAATAAAACAGAATAAAATGTAATAGCATAGCATAGAATAAAATAGACTAAAACAGAATAAATTATGATATAATTGAAAATTATAGAAAGGGATAGAAAGGGATAGAGTAGCAGAGAATAAAATAGACTAAAGTATAATTGAATAGAATAGGATAGAATAGAATGGGTTGAAAAATAATATAATAGATTTAAATAGAAAAATATAAGGCAAAAGATAATAAGATAGGGCAGAATAGGATAAGATACGATACAATGAAAGACTATAAGAATAAGATAGGATAGAATGTGATAGAATAGAATAGAAGAAAAATATATTAGAATAGAACAGGATAGAGTAGGTCAGATTAGATTATGGTAGAATAGGACACAGTAGAATAAGGTAGGATACAATAAAAAACCAAGGAATATAATGAAATTAAATTAAATTTAATAATAAAGAACATCATGAATTAAATATATCATACAATAAACTCGAATGGAATAGCATAGAATAGCATAAAATGGGAACAGATAAGATAGAATAGGATAGAATAGGATGGACTAGGATAAAAAAGCATGGACTAGATTAGAATAGAATGAGATAGAAGTGGTTAGAATGGCATAGAATAAGACATAATACGATAGGGTAGAATAGGATTGGAAAGGATACAATAGAAGACCATAGAATAGAATAAAAAAGAAGAAAATAAAATATCAGAGAATAAAATAGAATAGGGTAGAATAGCAGAAATAGGATCTGATAGGCTAGAATAGGATAGAACAGAATAAGATAGATTAGAATGAAATAGAATTGGATATGATATAGAGTAAAATAGCATAGCATTGAATAGGATGAAATAGAATAGGAAAGATATAAAACAATATAATAGTATACGTTATTAAAAAATAGAATAGAATGTGATAGGATAGAATAGGACAGAAAAAAATAGGATGGAATATAATATGATAAAATAGGATAGAATAAGCCAGAGTAGTATACGACAGAATAGGATAGTACACAATGGAATACGGTAGGATAGACTAGAATATAATTAAGTAGCATAGAATAGGATATGTTGAAATAAGATAAAATAATATAGAAAAAGATAGAATCGGATAGGATAGGATACATTAGAAGACGACTAGATAGAATAAAATAGAATGAAATAAAATATAAAATAAAATAGGATAGATTAGCAGAAAATAAGATCTAAAAAGATAGAATGGGATAAAACAGAATAAAATAGCATAGGAATTTGTAGGATAGAGTTGAGTAGAAAAGAATAGAATATGATAGAATAGTATGGAAAAGAATAGAATAGAATGGAACAGAAGAGAATAAAATATAATAAAGTATAATAGAATAGAATGAGAGAGAATAGGGCAAGATAGAATATGATATACTAGAATAGAATGGGATAAAATATGATATAATACAATATAATAGGATAGGTTATGATAAAGTAGAACAGAATGTGACAGAATAGAATAGGGCAGAAAGTAGGATAGAATATGATAAAATAGGATAAAATTGAATAGAACAAAATAGGATAGAATGTGATATAAACCATAAGAATATAATAGATAACGATAAAATAGAATGTAATGGAATAGAACGGGACAGAAAACAATAGAAAATAATACGATATGATCAAATAAAACATAATAAGATAGGGCAGAATAAGGTAGGATACAAGAGAAGACCAAAGAATATAATAAAATAGAATAGGATAAAATATCAGAAAACAGGATCCGATAGTATAGTATAGGATAGAATAGAATAAGCAGAAATTATAGAATAGGATAGAATAGTATAGAAAAAAATATGATATAATAGAATAGAATATGATATAATACAATATAATATATAGGTTATGAAGAAATAGAATAGAATGTGATAGGATAGAATAGGACAGAAAAGAATAGGTTAGAATTAGATATGATAAAATAGGATAGAATAGGATAGTATACAACAGAAGACAGTAGAATATAATAGAATAGCATAGAATAGGATAGGATAGGAGACAATAGAAGACCATGGAATAGAATAAAATAGAATAGAACAGATCAGCAGAAAATAGGATTCGATAGTATAGAACAGGATAGAACAGAATGAGCTAGAACAGAATGAAATAGAGGTGGTTATAATGAAATAGAATAAAATAGCGTAACAATGTGTAGGATAGAATAGAATATAATGGAATAGTATAGGATAGAATAGAAAATGATAGAATAGAGTGGAACAGAATAGAATAAAATTGAATAAAATATAATAGAATAGGAGGAGAGAGAATATGACAGGATAGAATACGATATCATAGAAAAGAATAGGATAGAATAAGAAAGAATGGCATACGACAGAATAGGATAGCATACAATAGAAGACATTAGACTAGAATGAAATATAATAAAATAGCATAGAATAGGATAGGTTATAATAAAATAGAATAAAATATGATAGGATAGAATAAGACAGAATAGGATAGGATACAATAGAGTACCATGGAATTAAATAGAATATCATAATTTGAATAGAATAACTTAGAATAGGATAGAGTAGGACAGGCTGGAATAGCATAAAATAGGATCCAATAGGATAGAATAGGACATAATAGGATAGAATAGGACAGAATAGGATAGAATAGGATAGAATAGGATAGAATAGGATAGAATAGGATAGAATAGGATAGAATAGGATGGAATGAAATAGCATAGCATAGAGTAAAGTATAATACAATAGAAAACGATAGAATTTTATTGAGTAGGATAGAAAACTGATTACCTTTGCCAATGAGAATTGAAGGCAAAAAATGCAAATAACAAATCGCTCCAGCCTTTCATCCATAATCCATGAATAAAAATATTAACTCCTGCATGATGAATGTAAAAACTCTTGTAAAATAAAATAGTGAATCTCATCAGCTTTGAAAGCACAGACTTTTCCGAAGATCGGGAAAAAATGTAGAGAAGATAATTTATTGTACTGATCGAAAATATACAGTCCCATATTGTACTGACGATTCGGTTTCTCTGTACCAGAGGAAAGCACTTGTGGCGAAGTAATAGCTGTTCAAAAATTAGAATTCATTTTTTATTAATTTTTTCTAAAAAAAAAAAATTTTTGCTTTCGCTCCGATGGGAATCGAACCTTGGAACTTCCGATTGCCGGTCGGGCGCTTTCTCATTAAGCTACTAGAGAGATCAAAAGAAAAAACTTTTTTCAGAAAACACGCATTATTTTGCTAGATGGTACAAGTTAAATTTTTCAAGGAATCTGTATTACCATCAGAGAATAACAGAAAATTTTTAACGTCTTTTCAGACCAGGTGGAGATATGAATTGAAAATTATTTTAATTAATTTTTTCTGAAAAAAGATCTCCTTTCGCTGAGCTGGGAATCGAACCTCAGAACTTTCGATTGCCGGTCGGGCGCTTTCCCATTAAGCTACTAGAGTGTTCGAGAGAAGAAACTTTTTTCAGAAATGAACCCATTATTTTGCTAGATGGCGCAAGTTCAATTTTTCAAGGAAACTGTACTATCATCAGAGAATAACAGAAAAATGATAAAAAATAAATAATTTCAATAATAAATCATTTTTAATTCATATCTTCATCTGGTCTGAAAAGACGTTAAAAATTTATCTTATTCTCTGATGGTAATACAGATTCCTTGAAAAATTAATTTTTATTTCTTTATATATTATTTATTTATCTAGCTTTTCATTTTTCCCATTTTACATTATTAATACGACTATTTTATTAAACAAATTCGTTATCAATTAATTAAAAAAAACAAATGTGCGTAAAAAATTATTTTAATTCAATCAGTAGTTAATACACGATATATGACAATAGAATAATTTTTAAATTAATTATTTTAAATTATTTTATTGTCATATATCGTGTATTAACTATCCTATCCTATTCTATTATATCATATTTTTTCTATACTATTCTATCCTATTGTATAATTTTTCCCATTCTATTCTATCCTATTCTGTACTATCGGATCCTATATTCTGCTATTCTATGCTATTCTATTTTATTCTATGATATTTTATTTTATTCTTTTTTTATTTTATTCTATTTTATTCTATTCTATGGCCTTCTCTTGTATCCTAGCCTATTCTGTCCTATCCTATTCTATTGGATTATATCATACTCTATCCTATTATATTCTACTCTATCCTACTTAATCCAATTCTATCGTGTTCTATTATATTATACTTTATTCTACTTTATTATATGCTATGCTATTTCATTATATCCTATTCTATCCTATTTTATCATATTTTATCCTATTCTATCCTATTCTATCCTATTGGACCCTATTTTATTATAATCTATCCTATTCTATGCTATTTTATTCTATTGCATTCTATTCTAACGTCTTCTATTGTATGCTATCCTATTCTGTCGTATGCCATTCTTTCTTATTCTATCCTATTCTTTTCTATGATATCGTATTCTATCTTGTCCTATTCTCTCTTATCCTATTCTATCATATCTCATTCCATTTTATTCTGCTCTGTTCCATTCTATTCTATCATTTTCTATTCTATTCTATACTACTCCATTATATTCTTTCCTATTCTATTCTATCATACACAATGTTACGCTATTTTATTCTATTTTATTATAACCACTTCTATTCCATTCTATTCTAGCTTATTCTGTTCCATCCTGTTCTATACTATCGAATCCTATTTTCTGCTAATCTGTCCTATTCTATTTTATTCTATTTTATTCTATTCTATGGTCTTCTATTGTCTCCTATCCTATTATATGCTCTTCTATTATATTCTACTGCCTTCTGTTGTATATTATCCTATTCTATCCTATTTTATCATATCAAATTCTACCCTATTCTTTTCTATCCTATTCTATCCTATCACATTCTATTCTATTTCATCACAACCTATCTATTATATTTTATTATATCATATAGTATTCTATTCTATTATGTATATCATTTTTTTTATACTATTCTATCCTATTCAATCATTTTTTCCTATTCTATTCTATCCTATTCTATTTTATTATATTCTTTGGTCTTCTCTTGTATCCCACCCTATTCTGCCCTATCCTATTCTGTTTTATTTTATCATATCGTATTCTTTTATATTATTTTCTGTCCTGTTCTATTCCATTACATTCTATTTTATCGTTACCTATTATATTCTATTGGTTTATATCACATTCTATCCTATTTTGTCCTATTCTATTCTATCCTATTTTATCTTATCATTCTATCCTGCTTTCTGCCCTATTCTATTCTGTCACATTCTGTTCTACTTTATCATAACCTATCCTATTATATTGTATTATATCATATTTTATCCCATTCTATTCTAGTATATCATATTCTATCTTGCCCTATTCTCTCTCATTCTATTCTATTATACTTTATTATATTTTATTCTCTTCTGTTCCATTCTATTGTATTATTGTCAATACTATTCTATCCTATTCTATTCTTTTCTATTCTACTCTATCTTACTAATTCCTATCCTATTTTATTCTGTTCAATTATACCTAATTCTATTCCATTCCATTCTATCTTATTTTGTTCTATCCCATTCTATCTTTTCGGATCTTATTTTCGGCTAATCTATCCTATTCTATTTTATGATATTTTATTTCATTCTATTTTATTCTATTCAATGGTCTTCTAATGTATCCTATCCTATCCGATTCTGTCTTTTTCTATCTTATTTTACCTTATTTTACCTTATTTTAACCTATCCTATTCTATGCTACTTAATTCTATTTTATCCTATCGTATTCTATTGTGTACTATCCTATTCTGTCATATACTACTCTGGCTTATTCTATCCTATTTTATCATATTATCTTTCATCCTATTTTTTCTGTCCTATTCTATCTTATCACATTCTATTCTATTTTGTAATGAAATATACTATTATATTGTTTCCAATCTTTTCTATTCTATTCTATTATATCCTATTCTATCTTGTCCTATTCTCTCTCGTCCTATTCTATTATATTTTATTCTGTTGTATTCTATGTAATTTTACGCTGTGCTATTTAGTTCTGTTTTGTTCCATTCTATTCTATCATTTTCTATACTATTCCATCCTATTCTAATATACTCTTTCCTATTCTATTCCATCCTATTAAATGCTATGCTATTTTATTCTATATCATATCCAATTCTATTTCATTCTAATTTATCTTATTCTGTTCTATCCTATTCTAGCCTATCGGAGCCTATTTTCTGCTATTCTACCCTATTCTATTTTATTCTGTGATATTTTATTTTATTCTTTTTTATTTTATTCTATGGTCTTCTATTGTATCCTATCCTATCTTATCCCCTTCTACCCTATCATATTATGTCTTATTCTATCCTGTTCTAACCAATTCTATCTTATTCAATTCTAATCTATGCCATGCTTTTTTATCCTATTCTATCCTATCTGTTCCCATTTCATTCTATTCTATTCTATCCTATTCCAGTTTATTATATGATATTATATCTAATTTATGATATCATATTTAATGTATGGTATTCTTTTTTATGTAATTTTATTCTATTTTATAATATTCTATGGTGTTTTATTGTATCCCACATTATTCTAGCATACCCGATTCTGTCCTACTTTATCCTGTTTTATTCTAATCTATTACTTTCTATTCTATTCTATCATATTCTATCCTATGTTATTCTGTTCTATTATATTCTATGGACTTTCATTGTATCATATCCTATCCTGTTCTGTCCCACTCTATTGGGTCTTGCTCTATCCTATTCTATTATAACTAATTCTATCTTATTCTATTCTTATCTATGCCATGCTTTTTTATCCAATTCTATCCTATTCTATCCTATTCTAGTTTATTCTATGACATTATATTTAATTTATGATATTCTTTTTTTATGTAATTTTAATCTATTTTATTATATTCTATGGTATTTTATTGTATCCCACATTATTCTACCGTATCCTATTCTACCATTACCTACTCTGTCCTACTCTATCCTGTTCTATTCTAATCTATTATTTTCTATTCTATTCTATCATATTCTATCCTAAGTTATTCTGTTCTATTATATTTTATGGTCTTTTATTGTATCATATCCGATCCTGTTCTGTCCTATTCTATTATGTCTTGCTCTATCCTATTCTATTCTAACCAATGCTATCTTATTCTATTCTAATCTGTGCCATGCTTTTGTATCCTATTCTATCCTATTCTATCCTATCTATTTCCATTTTAGGCTATCCTATTCTATCCTCTTCTAGTTTATTTTATATTATATTTAATTTATATCATACTTAATTTATGATATTCTTTTTTATGTAATTTTATTCTATTTTATTATATTCTATGGTCTTTTATTGTATTCTATCTTATTCTACCGTATCCTATTCTACCATGACCTATTCTGTCCTACTCTATCCTATCCTATTCTAATATATTTTTCTTCTATTCTATTATATCACATTCTATCCTATTCTATTATGTTTTATTCTATTCTGTGGTTTTTTATTGTTTTTTATTGTTAAATTGATTATTGCTTTACTCTAACTGAACATTTTTGAATAAGTTGAAAATTTTGAAAAAAAAACAACGACTTTTTAACTCTATTTTAAAACAATATTGTAATAAATAATAATAAATTATGTAAACAATTATTTTTGCTGATTATGATTAATTATTACTTATTCCTAAATGAAAAATTAAAAAATGTTTGGAAATTTTACAAGAAACGACGATTTTCTACCACGATTTTAAAAGGAGATTTTTATTAATGATAAAAAATTGTTTAAACAATTAATTATTGTTAAATTTAA
>CAKNXH010036684.1:0-21499 GCA_932178445.1 Andricus quercusramuli | reverse complement strand
GCACAGTTGTCCAAGTACCATCTGTGCACGTGCACAGTTGTCCAAGTGACAACTGTGCTCGTCTAGATTTCGACGTGCACAGTTGTCTAAGTACCATCTGTGCACGTGCACAGTTGTCCAGGTGACAACTGTGCACCTCTAAATTTCGACGTGCACAGATGGGATCCTGTGGTCTTGGACGTGCACAGTTGTCCGTCCGGCCATCGACGTGCACAGTTGGGCACGTGCAAAGTTGCTACGTGCAAAGTTGTCCGTCACCCAACCAGTATTAGCGGGCGGGAATATGTTATTCCCGCCCGCTGATACGCGCCGGAATGCGCTTACCGGCCGCTTACCGCACGAGTGTGAAGTTTGCTGCACGAGCGAAGCGAGTGCGGTAATCATATGAGACCGCAAATCTTGAACATACGCCAGGTGTCGAATTTTTTATGTAACTTCATAATACGAGTATGTTGCTGTAACTTTGTGTCGTCACCGTTACACACTGAGCTATCTGAAAGTTGACATTTCTTTCTATTATATTGTATATATTATATTAATTTCAAGTCATTTCAAAGTAATATTTCTTTCAATAAAACATGAACCATTTTTTAACATTAAAAGTGCTCAATGTGTGAAAAAGTCATAGTAAATAATAAAGTTCGTATAATTATACCTACGATCAAACTAAGAAATAAAAATGATTTATTATTTTAAATAATTGATACGTCAAGCTCCATTATCATTTGCGTATATAACGAGGGGTAAACAACGCGTGAAGTCAGGTGTACACCTTCGCTGAAGCCATTGGTGTGAAGTCACTTGAATTCATATGAAGTCACTGAATTCACTTGAAGTCAGTGTACACCACATCGGTCGAGTTGTGAACCCCTCGGTACATAATAAATAATTCAAATGAATTAAATGAATCATTTTTCTTGAAATTTGTATATCTAGAAGTCATTGGAAACGTGCCCTGGAATAGCCGATGATATCGTAAGTTTTACTAATCATGTTTTATTCCATGATTTATGTTTAAACGCGTTTTCCCAAAAGTCGTGTTTTAAAAAAGTTTTGGTAAGAATTTGACTAGAAATATTTGGAATATCGGGTTATTTTTTTTTATTGTTCAGGAGACATGTCGCTAGGTCAGGACACAAGCCTTTTAAACAAATTTTCTTTCTTCAGTTTTTACAACTATCACAAGCTCGAAACATAGGTCAAAAAATCTTTTTTTTTTTCGTGAAAAAGTCAGCCGACCTAGTCAATGTTATCATAATTAATGCCATGTTTCACATTTTTTGTTTTATGCAATCTAAATAGCCGAAGCCTTACCACAATGTCGACAGTGACATATTTGCAGTGGCGCTGTCAAGGATGCTCCAAGTTCGCGTGTATGGAAACAATTTTGTTTGAACGTCATTTTTTGGAGTCAAAGAATGTATGAATAAATACCAAAAAACCGCTTCCAGTTATCATATGTAGTTTCTGTGTGTAAATTTCCAAAAATAGGCTCAAAACCATGGCCGGAAACTAGAAGACCCCCTCAAGATTTCAATAACGCTCAAGAGTTATTTTTTATTCTGCTAATATGTAATGCAGTGCATTCAATTGTTATTTAAGTATTTATGCAATTATGTTTTGTAATTTCCTCAATTTTTCATTTTAAAATTAATTTTTTTCGAATTCACTTCTGCAATTTTTCAAAGTCCAAACCGTGATTCTGTCTGGAAACTATCTAAACTCTGGCCAGTCTTCATATATTTAAATTCGTAACGAACTGCTAGATAGCGCTATGACAGGGACTAGACATCAGAAAGCTTTAAGTCAACCACGTAGAAAAACTAGACAGCGCCCGGATAGCGCCAGGCAAGTATTTCGTGACTAGACATGCTTGATATAAACTATACTGGCTTTAGTATGATTTGAGACAGCTACGAAATTTATCGACGCGGGAGTTATTACATTTTCATTCATGAGAGTGTAATGTAATCGTCCAAATTTTCGATCTCTAGTTTTTCAACGGATCTTTACGTTTTGGCACTCACAGAATCCAAAAATCATGAAATTTTGTCGATACCTGTCTGTATGCATGTTTGTCTGTATGCATATATTTCTGTATGTATATCCGTATGATGACTTAAAAATTTCAACCACGCTAACTTTTGAAGAATTTGTCCAATCAAATCAGTCCTTGATACACTTTTCTAGGGTCTCGTATTGAAGGTTAAAAGTTCGTTGACCAGATATTTGCGGCCAAAATCACGAAATTTAGAGCATTTTCAGAATTTGTAAAAAAAATATATAGTAAGGATATCAGACATTTCTTTTTAAAGAATCTGTTTCATGAACAAAAGAATGGAAAATTATCTTAATGACAAACAGACTTGGAAATGATCCTAAAGCCTTTTTCAAATTTCATGAAAATTAAAAAAGTTACATACTTTTCAACATTTGAAAATTTTCAAAAAATAGAAGAAAATATTCTATTGGATGGATTAGGAAATATCATTCGAAAATTTTAATAGATATGAAATATATTTTCAAACTATTTTTGTGAAATTTCTCAGTTAGTTTGCAAGAGATCCGTAAGTATAAATCGTTATTTTTGGTCGATTTTATCAAGATGTACAAACTATTTTGATGAAATTTTTCGTTTGGACACAAATTGAAAATGTTCTAGAATGATTAATCATATTGCGCAGGTGCTTTGAGAACCTTCTTTAAAAACAAATTGAAAAAGTAAATTTATGAAAAAATCATTAGAGACGTTTTTTGTATAGCGTCGAATTCCCTATAAGAATATGTTATGGTCTTAGCAATTCATTAAGCCGTCCAAGAGTTACAAAACTACAAATTAAAAAAAAATTTCACATGCTATTTAAATGTAAAACAGAAATTCACGATGAACGACCTCTAAATATTAATATTATGAGCTCTACTTCTTACAGGCGTCTTTTAACACCTTTCCGATGGCAGTTGCTCTCAGTAGGACTCGGCAGTGGTTGTTTAACTCTTTTTTTTATATTATATATATACATACATACGTTCGAACCACGATAACTCGAACCACCAAGGGAAGCAAAACAACTTCGAGTTATCGAGGAATTATTGTACTTTGACGAAAATCCTGGGGCCGAAAAATGTCTCCGAGTTATCGAAAATTTGACTTATGGAGGTTCGAGTTATCGAGGTTCGACTGTATATATATATAATTATAAAAATAATAAATAATATATAATTGAGATATCTAATATAATATAATAATAATAATAATCCGACCTGTGGACTATCAATTCGATGGGTCCTAAAAGAAACTACCCAACTCGCAGCGACGGATAGAAACTACGTATCTGGCGCGCTCTATACTGAGTATATACAAATTTCTATATACTTAGTATGGAGCACGCCAGATACGTAGTTTCTATCCGTCGCTGCGAGTTGCGTAGTTTCTTTTAGGACCCATCGACTTGTGGTGTATACACTATACAGTGCAGCGAGAACTTTGGCACATGCAAACCGTAAAACAAAATCAAAAGTTGATCATAAGACCAAGAGACGAATACATCAACTCCGCACAAAGATAGGCTGGGCAAGACAGTACGCGTCCCACATTCAGTGTGTAATTGACTACATAACATCTGGCAGGACTTTCACTGCCAAGGTTCGAAAGTTCGCGCGCGAACTGCGGATCCGTCATCACACAATCAACAAGTCAAAGCTACTGAACGTTAGGCAGCATATTGTTGACAGAATACGAGCACTTTCTGACGCTAAGAGAAGTCTAGAGTGGAGGGAGAGTTCGGTCAGAAAAAATCAACAGTTTTTCTCTGACCCATCTCGACTCTTCCAAGACCCTCCAGTTACTGTGGACCATCCGCCCGAACCAGAGGAGGTCGGAGCTTTTTGGAGAGAAGTCTACGAGTTCCAACATCCACTTCAAGAAGACTCAAAGAACATTTATAGCTTCAAGGAGCTGTGCAATGCCTTCATAACAGCTGAGGAGGAATGCCACCCTATCACTACCGAGGAGGTGAAAAACGTATTAAGAGGCATGAAGAACTATTCCGCTCCCGGTCCAGATGGTATCAAGACCTTCTGGTGGAAGAAGTTTCCTTCAACCCACCAGCATCTGGCCCGAATTTTCACCTTATATCTAAAGTCGGAAGAGCCTATTCCGGCGGGTTGGTGGAAGGGCGCACAGTGCTCCTTCCGAAGACGGGCAACTTAGCTGGCCCTAAGAATGACGGGCTAATAACTTGTCTGAACACACTGTATAAGATCTTTACAGCTATCCTAAATGATAGGATTCTTCGGACAATTGGACCTGTGTGGCGACAGATGTATGAACAATGCGGCTCAAAGAAAGGCGTAGCAGGATGTCGGGAGAACCTGCTCGTCGATAGATGTGTTTGTTAAGACGCAGCATCCTATCAGCGATTCCTATCGATGGTCTGGATTGATTAGCGGAAAGCTTTCGATTCAACCTCCCATAGAATTATCATCTGTCTGTTGGAAAGCTTGAAGGTTCATCCACACATCGTAAGGTGCATAATAGAGAGATTAATGCCGCTTCGGAAAACCAGATTTACTATCTCATCTGGAAAACATCGTGTGATCACTAACAGTGTCACCTTTCAGAGAGGTGTGTTTAAAGGCGACACCATGAGCCCTCTTCTCTTTTGCCTCACATGATTGCCACTGTCTCTCGCACTTCATCATTCCGAAGGGTACCTCAGTGGCAAACCTGGAGATCGAAAGCATAAGGTCACTCATATATTTTACATGGACGATCTCAAGATCTATGCTAGAACAAAAGAGAAACTACATCAAGCTCTAAGAATTGTCAAAGGGTACACTCAAGAGATTGGAATGGAGTTCGGGTTAGAGAAATGCGCCACGGTTAATTTGAAGAAAGGAAAACTTAATGGCATCCCCGAAGACCCTGAGCTGGTCGACAGAAGCGCTGTACGACACATTAGCGCTGGAGAGGCCTATACATACCTGGGCGTGCTACAGAGCCGCATTCAGGACATGGCAGCTATAAAGGATACTCTCTGAAGCAGATACAAACGTCTCATCCGGCAGATTTGGTCTTCCGAACTGTGGGCTAAGAACAAAGTACCTGCAACGTACATGCTTGCCGTCTCGGTAGTACTCTATTCATTTGGAGTGGTTCCATGGATGAAGGACGAGCTCAGATCCATTGATATTGGGACGCGAAAGGTTTTGCACATGAAGAAAAGCATGCACCTTAAGTCTTCTATTCCGCGACTTTACATCTCACGCCACCTAGGTGGTCGCGGAATACTGAATCTTGAATGTCTTCACAACAGGATTATTCTGGGTACAGCACATATAGTTGCAAATGGACAAGACCCTCTTCTGAAAATGGTCAGGAAACATGAAGAAGCGGGCAAAGGGGCGTTTCTGTAAAAAGCAGCGGAGGGGGCTGCTGAGACACTCGGCCTTGACCTAAATACCAGGGGTGAGCAAAATCAGGAGAAAAACTTCTGCGAAGAGCTCCTGGACAAGAGCATGCACGGCATCTTCCACAGAAATGTGAAGGATCAGTTGATGTCGTATGAGCTAACGTATGCTTTCCTTAAATCATCCGTATTGTAGTCGGGTACGGAGGGTTTCATTTTGGCATGTCAAGACGGTGTCATTTCCACTCTAGCATACCGTTGCCACATTTTGAGCCAAGATATTCCCGATGATAGCTGCAGAGCGTGTCATGCACACCCCGAGCATCTGGGACACATATTATGCAGTTGTCCAACTTATGTGGGAACGACCTGCATCCAAAGGCACAATGCGGCACTAAGAGTGCTTTATAACCATCTCTGTCACGCGTATGGAATTGGGCCAAATACCGCTCCGCTAAACGCTCCTAGGGAAATAAAGTCAATTGTCGAAAATGAGAAGTGCCGTTTGTACTGGAACTTCATATTCTCGACAATTGTTTCTGTTGCGCACTTGAGGCCTGACATAGTTCTCGTTGACTTCGAGAAATGAACCATGTTCGTTATCGAATTTTCGGCTCCAGCTGACAAAAACGTCACAGCCAAGCAAAAAGAAAAGAAAGAGAGGTATAAAGATCTTATGAGGGAGTTGCAACGGTTATACCCCCGAATATTCTGTTAAGCTAATCGTCTTACTCATCAGCGCTCTCGGAGATACCAAAGTTTCACTGGTTAATAGCCTGAAAAGCATCCCTGTGTGTCAACAATATGCAGAGACACTTGCGGGGAAAATGCAGAAGGCGGTCGTGCTTGGGTTGCTCCGTATCCTCATCTGCGACTATACGTGCTGTACCCAGAATAATCCTGTTGTAAAGACATTTAAGATTCAGTATTCCACGACCACCTTGACGGCGTGAGATGTAAAGTCGCGGAACAGAAGGCTCAAGGTGCATGCTTTTGTACATGTGCATAACCTTTTGGGACCGAATATCGAAGGATCTGAGCTCATCCTTCGTCCATGGATCCACTCCAAATGAATAGAGTACTACTGGGACGGCAGGCATGTTCGTCTCAGATACTTTTCCTCGCCGACAGTTCGGAAGACCATATCAGTCGGATGAGACGTTTGTATCTGCACTCGATGTATCCTTTATAGATGTCACGTCCTAAATGCGACTCTGTGGCACAACCAGGTATGTATAAACCTCTCCAGCGGCAAGGTGTCGTATAGCGCTTCTGTCGACGATCTCAGGTTCTTCGGGGATTCCATTAAGTTCTCTTTTCTTCAAATACAACCTGGCGCATTTCTCTAGCCTGAACTCCATTCCAATCTCTTGATTGTACTTTTTGACAATATTTGAATTTAGATGTAGTTTCCCTTTATTTTTAGCATAGATATTAATATCATCCATGTAAAATACATGAGTGACCTTATGCTTTCGATTTCCAGGTTTGCCGCAGAGGTACCCTTCGGAATGGCGAAGTGCGAGAGACAGTGGCAATAATGTGAGGCAAAAGAGAAGAGGGCTTATGGTGTCGCCCTTAAACACACCTCTCTGAAAGGTGACACTGTTAGTGATCACACGATGTTTTCCAGATGAGATAGTAAATCTGGTTTTCCAAAGCCTCATTAATCTCTCTATGCACCTCACGATGTGTGAATGAACCTTTAAGCTTTCCAACAGACAGATGCTAAGTCTATGGCAGGTTGAATCGGAAGCTGTCCGGTAATCAATCCAGACCATCGATAGGAATCGCTGATAGGATGCTGCGTCTTTACAAACACATCTATCGACGAGCAGGTTCTCCCGAAATCCTGCTACGCCTTCTTTTAAGTCTCGTTGTTCGTACTTCTCTCGCCACACAGGTTCAATTCTACGAAGAATCCTATCATTTAGAATAGCTGTAAAGATCTTCTACAGTGTGCTCAGACAAGTGGTTGGCCTGTAATAGTTAGGTTCAGCTAAGTTGCGCATCTTCAGCAGGAGCACCGTGCGCCCTTCCACCAACCTCTCCGGAATAGGCTCTTCTGACTTCAGATATGAAGTGAAAATGCGCGCCAGATGCTGTTAATAACTTTTTCACCTCCTCGGTTGTGATAGGTGGGCATTCCTCCTCAGGTGTTATGAGGGCACTACACAGCTCCTTGAAGCTATTTATATTCTTTGAGTTGTCTCTAAGTGGATGCTGGACTTCGTAGACTTCTCTTCAAGATGTTTCGACCTCGTCTGGTGTGGGTGTGTGGACGACAGTAACTGGAGGGTCTTGGAAGAGTCGAGATGAGTCAGAGAAAACTGTTGATTTTCTCTGACCCACCTTCCTTTCCGCTTCTAGACTTCTCCTAGCGTTGATAGTATTCGTATTTTGTCAATAATATGCTGCCTGATGGTCAGTAGCATTAACTTTTTGAGTGTGTGATGACGAAGCCGCAGTTGGTGCGCGAACAGTCAAACCCTAGCAGTGAAAGTCCTGTCAAATGTTATGTAGGCTTTGTGCTGATTTAATCCATTCGTCTTTTGGTGTGTGTGTGTGTTTGGCCAGAGTTGAGCTAGTTTCTTGAAAATGATCATTTCGAAATAAAAGATTTAGGAAATTACAAAATATAATACCATAAATAGTCAAATAATAATTGAATGCACTGTATTGTATATCATGACAATAAAAATTCCTTAATTTTAAGACTAGGATTGTAACTTTCAAGAGGAATTTAATTAGTGTTGTGATGACAGTGAATAAAAACATTGAATTATTACATGTACATTCACATACAGGGAGTTAATCTTCCACCATTTTTTCTTTTTCTCTGTAATATATTAGTTTTTGAAAATTCTGATTCTCAACGAATCTGATTAAAATGGGGTAATATAACTGACATTAGTGGAGGATAGTTTACAAATATTAGAGAGCCTAATTCAATTAACAAAACTACTTTTATGATTTGATAAATTTTTGGTGTTAGAATTGTTTCTTTTTATTCTTGTTATAAAAAATTGCTCAATACGTTTATCAAATTTCACTAGTGAATACAAGATTAGACAAAGTAAATTTTTTGTATAAAAGACATCTATGTTTTTTATTTGCAGGTATTATGTGAGTTCTAACTAGCATACAAATTTTATTACTTCAAACCTTGTAAATTTCCTATGAATAATCCCTAATGAGGAGATCTAAATTAATCACGAAACATGTTGGTTCCCTAGTAGTATAAAAAAGACGGAGAAAGGAAAAAGTGAGAAGTTGGTTTCCGGTTGACTTTTTCCTTTTTCTTCCTCGTTTTTCTTTTCCTTATATTTTGTTTCTGATGAGCTGAAGAGTAAGGTTATTTGAAAGCCCAGTTTATTCACTTGCAAAATTTTTTCATGCATATTTTGCATAAAACTTCTCATGATGAACTAGATTTCTTTTCGATCTTAAATAAAAAATGAAAAATAATTATTGAACGTAATTGAAATCTTAAGGGTGTGTTCTAGTTTCCGGCCATGATTTCGAGCCTATTTTTGGAAATTCACTGCAAATAAACAATATGATAACTGGAAACGGGTTTTTGCTCTGCATTGATACATTCTCCACCTCCAAAAAAATGACGTTTAAAAAAAATTGTTTTCACACCCACGACCTTCGAGCATCCTTGACCGCACCGCTGCAATTATGTCACTGTCGACTTTGTGGTAAGGCTTCGGCTATTTAGATTGCATAAAACGAAAGATGTGAAATATGGGTTCAATTATGATTACATTGGCTAGGTCAGCACACAGGGGTTCTTGAAAATTTTTTAATTTCACAAAATGGCTGACTTTTTTACAAAGAAAAAAGGAAAAGATTTTTCGACCTATTTTTCTCAGCTTATGTAGGCTGTAAATATGAAATAGAAACTATGTTTTGGAAATCTTGTATTTTAGCCTAGAAAAATGTCTGCTGAACAATTTAAAAAAATGACTAGTTATTTTAAATAATCCTAGTCGAGGTTTTACCAACACTTTTTTAAAACATGACTTTTGGGTAAACGTGTTCAAACATAAATGATGGAATAAAACGTGATTAGAAATCACGGAAAAAAGTATACTGTAAGATGTACAATCTCGAACAGTAAAGCTGGGGTTCAAAGCGTACCCACTGTGAAATGAGCAGTTTTCACAGTATTGAATGCAGTGTGAACCAGTAATCTGAAACTATACTGGTCGAAATACCGCTTGTAGCAACACATATAGCAGCTATTGCAGTTTGGCATTGTAGAGTCGAATAGCACTGGTGGGCGCCGTTTAAATTACTGCTCCGCATTGTAAGGTTTCACTTATAAGCTGGCAGACGTTACGTTTTCCAGTTGTGAATTAAAAATGGTGAATTATACAATTTACAACTGGTAAGATATCCTCTTTCATAATGCGATGGGTAGTGGACTACAAAGTAGATAGTGCAGTTTGAAATAGTAATCCGGTATACCAATATGGGATCTCACCCCGCACCAATTTCGCAGTGTGAAATTGTAGCATTTCCTTTTACGTACTGCGTCAAGTGCTAACTGAGAGTGTAAGAGGTACAGTGTGAACTGAAGAGAAAAATGTTACTGAGCGAGATTGTAATATCTCCACTTCCAAGTAGTGTTTTTCGCTCAGCGAGATTTGTTTTACTTCTTACAATATTAAGTTTATTTTTATAATTAATTATTAATCAATAATTATTTTTCTAACTAAAAACTAAAAGGTGTATTGAGATTATATTAAACTTCATAACTGCCTTACTAAGGAAAAGCTTACGTAAGTGGCATTGTCGTTTAGGTCGAATTTAACATTTTCAGGATTATTAGTCAAACTTCAGTTCAATTTCAGTTTTAGGTTATGTTATTGAACTAAAAATAAAATATATACATTATTTTGTCGAATTTTTTCGTCTATAGACAGACCGCCAACTGACATTTTACAAAATGAAAAAATTGTCGGAAACTATTTGATAATGTTTTCTCTTTTATCATGATATTATATGAGATAATTATTATAAATAAACATTGCGAAAAACTCTACTTTATACTTCAATACTGTTTTTTGGATTCTACAAAATTTTCAGAATTTGAAAATATTCTGAAGAATTATACATATATAAAAAATACTTTTTTTAAATTATTTCTACTATTAAATTTTCTGCTTATGATATTTTTGATTTCTTATAACACTCAAAATGGTTAGGATCGTACTTGATTAAGCCACCCAGGTTTAAATATCATATTTGGAAGAATTTTTTTTTAGTAGAATAATGCATTGTTTTCGACATGTCATTTTTTGAAATAATAATTTTAAAATAATCTGTAATAACATTTTAGTTAAAATCAATTTCCAATTTTTACGTTGTAATAATTTTTTCAACCTTTTTACATTGATATTTGTAGAAATTACTACCATTTCATGAAAAAAAATATTCTCACATTTTTTTCCAGATTTTCAACAACAATAAAATCTACCATACTACTGTAATATCGCGGCCTTCAACATTAATTCTCCGAACCGAATATATTTTTTGTTTGTTTTAAACCGTTTTCATTCTAATTCAGCATCCCCATTAGGGTGGCTCAAGAATGCAATGCAAAATTTTTTTCATGCTAGAGGGCAACGATTCCCCCGATTTTGTTCCCAATCCGAAAAAAATGACTCATTTTTGTTTTTTCGTTTTTTTCATTTTAAATGCTGCCGGTTTTGACTTGAAGTTCCCCATGTAAAATGCATGGGGAAAAATCACTTTTTCCAGTTTTTGAAATAATTTTTTAGCGTTTGGAAAAATGTGACGAAAAGTATAGAGGCTTGTAGAGAATCATCCAGCGAAGAATTTAATGTATCGGACATATGGGTTTGACACCCCTAACGCACCCCTACGAGTCCCTGAATACTACCCTTAAAACGAAAAATATCAATTCTCCATAAAAACGACCTTTTCGGTACTGCATTGTCGTTTTTTTCTTACCTCAAATAATTAAATTGGTCTAGTGGAATATTTGTTAACATTGCCTAAGTAATTTTCAATCATTTAAATAAATGGAATTTGTTTAATTTTTTTGTTTGAAAATTCGTTTTTTCCTAAAAATTATTACTATTGGTCTACTGGAATATTTATTAACAATTATTTATTAATTTTCGAATATTCAAACAAATGGAATTTGTTTAAAACTTTGCGGATTAATTAACAAATGTTGATAAAAATTCCACTGAAGAAATAATAATAAACTTTGATAAAAAAAATTCAAAAGAAAATTAATCAAACAAATTTCATTTCTTTCCGTAATACAAAATTAATAAATTATTGTTAATAAATATTCCACTAGACCAATAGTAATAATTTTCAGGAAAAAAATGAAATTTCGAAAAAAAATTATTTAAACAAATTCCACTTGTTTGAATAATTAAAAATTCATTAAGCAATGGTAATAAATATTCTGCTAGACCAATACAAATAATTCTAGCTAAAAAAAAAGATGAGAATACAGTGCTCAAAGGTCGTTTTAATGAAGAATTGATATTTTTGATTTCAAGGATAGTTTTCAGGGACTCGTAGGGGTATGTTGGGGGTGGCAAACCCATATGTCCGATACATGATTCTTTGTTGGATAATTATCTACAAGCTTCTATATTTTCCCTTCACATATTCTCGAACCCTAAAAAATTATTACAAAAACTCAAAAAAGTGATTTTACCCCATGCATTTTACATGGGAAACTTCAAGTAAAAACAGGCAGCAGTTAAAATCGAGAGAACGAAAAAACAAGAATTAGGCATTTTCTTTTTTCGGATTTGGAACGAAATGGAAGAAAAATTTAAATTTGAATCACTATTCAACGTTTGTCTCATCTTAAAATAGCGATTTCGATTTTGCATTTGATATATTATTACGATGTTTAAACTATTTTTTATTTATATATCAGTTACGTGAATGAATGTTGAGTTTTAAATAAAGTGAGATGATAACAAAGTCAAATTAAAAATTCCAAAAATTTCATTCGAAAACATTTTTTCAGATCTTAATTTTCAATAATACAAAATATGTACTTTTTAAAAATTGTAATTTAATTCATTTTATAATAATACATATAAAATACTAATAATATATTTACTGTTTTTCTCAGAGATTTTCTCAGAGATCTCACATTTAGGTTTTAGGACAGGTTTGAGGTAATTAGGTAGGGTTCGATTCCCCAGCGGGGGCGATTTTTCGAAGCGTTTAAGCGTGCGATCATATGTATAAGAGTCTATGCGTGCGATTATGTAATAATAATCGTAAATGAAGTGCAGCAATCATATATAAAGAATAATTTTTTTCCTCCTTAAATCGATCGACATTTTACATCATTTTTGTTGTGGAAAGTTTCAATCTAATCTATTTATAAATCGTGTATAGCATGCGTGCAGTGTATATATACATATACATATATGCGTTACAATTCGAAACTATAATTTTTGCTCCTAGAAGGACAAGGATTACTGAGCGAGAGTGTAACCTCTGCTCTCGCGAGACAAGCAGTGTATACAATGCGAGCTGTATCTGGCGCTCGCTGCAAAGTAGGGATTGCAGGGTGACATTGCTAAATTGTCACTCATCCCCATTTGATCTGGATACGGATTTACAATTTCACAGAGTGAATCTTGCACATTTATGCAGTGGGATTCACTAATTTCTCCCAAATTGTAAGAATTACACCGTGGTTGGACGAAAGGCTCCGTTACTGCGCCACAGAGTAATATTTCATCACTTTCCGAGTATATCTTACAGCGTACTTTTTTTTAACTTACGATATCATTGGCTATGCCAGGGCGCATTTCTAATAACTCTTAGATTCGAAATATGCGATAAAAATCGGTTTTTTGAAACCTCGAAAGTAGAAGACCCCCTTATTATACAAATTTTAACATATCTAAATGATTTATTTAATTCATTTGAATGATTTATTATATACGTAAATAATAATCATGTCTTACATATTAATTATTTGAAATGATAAATAATTATTATTTCGTCGTTTAATCGCAGGTATAATCATACAAACCTTATTATTTACCATGCTTTTTTCACACATTGAGCACTTTTAATGTTTTAAAATTGTTCATGTTTTTTTGAAATGAATATCACTTTGGAATAAATTGAATTCAACATCCGACAAAAAAAGAACAACATTCAAACTTTCAGATAGTGTGGCCGATTTAGCGACTTTGTCGTTAGATTTAGCGCTTTTTGAAACTGAATTGCGACTTTTTTTTGCTCGGCGACACGGCGTAACCTTAGCGTCTTTTTTCTCTGATAGCGACGAAACTGGCGACTTTTTTAATTCTAGAGTTTTTATTATGAAAGCAGCACCAAAACTGGCGACCTTCTGATTTTTGATGATAAAGTTGGCAACGGATACATATTTGAAAAGCAACCAATCTAAAACGCTATCCAGAGAAGAGCAACGAAAGCACTAGAATTACTCGAAGTTACCATGAGTTGCCAAATGAAACCACTGGCGAAGCAAAGGCTAGAAGGGATTGTGGACTGGAAAAATGAACATGAAAAACTAGCAAAATCTGGCGACTTTTTAGAGCAAGAAATAGCTACTTTCTGCACTTGTTCATCGGCCACACTGCTTTCAGATAGCTCAGTGTGTTAGGGCGACGGGATAAAGTTGTAGCAACATATTATGAAGTTACATAAAAAGTTCCACACCCGGTGTATAATGTATATGCAAGATTCGCAGATTCATTTTTTTCATTTTTTTGCGAACGAAAGCTTTTTTAAATATTTTTAATCAACTGCAAAGTCGATATATTAGACTTTCATATAATAAAAACTGATTATATTCATTTATTATTAATTATTTTTTATTGAAATAGACGATCTGTCTAGAAACTAGTAAATTCGAGCATTATATCCTAGTTTAACTGGACAGTCAGTCTGTGGCGCGCCATTGTCGACTAAAGGCGGACTAGACAGAAACTGTACAGCGCCACGAAATTCTTCCACACGGGCTATAGAGGGGACATATATTTTCGATAAATGGTTGACACCGTCATAAACTTTCTCGAATTTCCTATCAAAATCATTTTTTAGAAACTTTATTAGGTTTGGTTTTGACGCAATAACAACTGATTTTTATTTTTCGTTTGCCGTGCAGTGACCAATCAATCAAATTTGATAAAAAGTCGCAACATACATCAATAGGAGGAAGATAGAATAACATATTACTTTTGTTATATTCAATCATATTTGTAATATTTACTGATGTTCACTATAAATATACAATTGAACAATTTACACTTTTCTTGTGAGGAAAAATGTTATATACAATCATTCATCTATATTTTCTTACATTCGCAACAAATATACAGTTGAATAATTTATTATACATTATATTATATATTATACATCATATATTATTATATAATTGTTATACATTTCTTATAAGAAAAATTGTTTTCTTTTCTCATGCAATGAAAAAAAGCTAATGCAACGTCGCACATGAAAAGAATCACTTTACGCCAAGTTCTTTAATTATCGTAGACTTTCTGGCTTCAGAAAATTGTCTTTGGTTTTTCTTTACGTTACTTTTGTCAGCTTTATCCAGCCGTTTTGGACAGAACTAGCATTAGCTTGCTAAACCTAGTATTATGCAATATCGAATAGGTGTATTTTACCGCGGTTCTACTGGGGGCTATTGACATTTTCTTTTTAGATGGCAGTTGCTCTTAGTGGTACCCTGCGGTGGTTGTTTAACTTTTTTTAAAATTATATATATATACATATACATATACATATACACATATATATTAGTGTGTCCCAAAAATATACATTTTGGAATTTTCGACGGGCGTAGACGCCAAATCGTTCTCTCGTAGAAACACGTGAATACGTATTTTTTTATTTTGGAATAAAATTATTTTTAGTACTTTGTAAACCAATTTTTGTGTCTTATGGAGTTTAACACGTAAAATGTATACTTTTTCTACTTCCTTGATTTTGTTCAAGAAATTACAAGTCAATTTATTTACCCTTTTGAAAACTTGTTCTCTTCTCAGTAAAGATGCATTTTGTCAAATTTCAATACATGAAAAAAGTTATAAACAAATTTGACACATCTTGAAAGTTGCATAAAATCACAATATTTTTAGACTCGTAGCGAGCCTTTGATATGATTCTTTAACGTCAAATTTTCAAAAAGCATTTTTGAGAATATTGAGAACAGATTCATGAAAAAAATGTTTATTATTTTTTAATTTATAGTTTTAAAGTGAATACAAAAATAAGTGAAAATAACAAATTTTCGTCCAACAGCAGCTTTTCTCCGATCCTGAAGAATTTATGGCAGCTAAGGTGAACGCAGAGTGGCTTATTGTTAAAGGCTTAGGACTTCCAGATGCAGGCTCGACCATAAAGTTCCCTGCCACGGGCCCAAACCTGTAACCCAGCACATTTCCCCAATTTTTTTCGCACTTTCTGTGGAACCAACTAATTTTTTACAATATCCGCACCCTAGGGGGATACTTGACTTCAATGAGTAATAACAGAGTAATAACACTAAAACTGTCGTTTGGGTCAAATCTCAGGGTTCCCTTCAGGTTCTCTTGAAACTTTTCTATTTTAATTCGTAGATACGTAGATCAAGAGAAAACTTTAAAATACGTTACAAAGTACTAAAAATCATTTCATTTCTAAATGAAAAAATACGTATTCATTTGTTTTTACGAGAGAACGATTTGGCGTCGACTCCCGTCGAAAATTCCAAAATGTATATTTTTGGGCCACCCTAATATATATATATATATATATATCTTTTTTTCGACTAAGCAAGCAAAGATCAGGAATATCTTTCCATTCAAAATTTGATAGTATATCTTGTTAGCCCTCTAGTGGTTTTTGGTTAGATTATCATAAAGAGATTCCCTATGGTACAGAAAAGCACTGCCATCTGTCCACAAATTCTCGGAGCTCTCGCAAGTTTCTTCAGCAGAACTTCGCTGTATTGATCCCTATGAAGAGGCTACAATTTACAGGGCCCGCCACTTTCTCGTGGATGATCCAATAAACCTCTTCCTGACCGATGTTTACTAACTTTTCTCAAGTTATCCTTGGTTTTTTAAGTTGTTCTATAAATAACTATCCGTTTTATAAAATGAAATTCGGCCCAACATTCAAAGTATTCACTTTAAAGTAAATTCCAGTGAGTTCAAGTGAATTCGCGTTTACCACGAATAAACGTAAACCGTCAAATAGTGAGATATACGGAAAGAAATTGCTACTATATCAATCATCCTATGACATCTTCCTTAACAAATGCATGAAATGATTTCCATTTGATTCAAAAAAGTAAATTTTGAGCTAAGTATAACGGTTTTTTGAAGAACCACTCTCGTGAATCACATGTGAATCATAAAATTTTATCTATGGATTAAAAACAGGTGAAAATTTTTTTTATGAGGGGACGTGCACATAATACGTTGCACGTTTTTCTCTTGTTCAAATAAAGACGAGAATAAAGATGCCTCGAAGCAAAAAGGTATACAACGACCTGAAAAAACGAAAAGATGTGACCTATTATGTGTACGATCCCTAAGTATTTTTTAGTAGTGAACAACAATAAAAAATTAAAAGATGTTTGAAGATGGATAATTTTACATGTGAAACTTGAAAAATTTTCAGTTATAATTGAAGCAACATGTCCTTATTTTTTATTATTAAAACATGATTTTCCTTCTTTATAAAGCATTTCCAACTTGTGCATGTGCTCTTTGTTAAATAATTAAGCATGCTTTAAAATCGAAGACATTTTTTTCATGAAAATTAAATAAAGGCATGTTTTGTCGTTTCAAACGAAATCACTTTCAAGCTCGACTTGTATAACTTAAAAACAAGTGAAAAAAACTAAATTTAATAACAGACCTGTTTTGCAGATTTTCAAAATACTCTAATTTGCATAAATTTTTTTTCTAATTTTGTATAGTGGTTCACCTAAAAAAACTTACAAGAAAATGCGGTCACTAATTCACTTTAGTAAAAAATTTCACTAATTATTAGTGAGTTTTACCCAAAACATTAGTGAAAATTTGAAACTACCACAAGAAATAGTTAATTTGACAAAATTTTCCTAATATAGCAATCCCATTATCTTAGGATACTGGGCTGTATATACAAAAATTATAACGAAGAGATCTTGGCTGCCAGTATTCGATCTGTCATCGTATTTATAGCCTCCGTTATATCCGCCTCATGAATATGGAAGCTCAACCTTTGATATGTACTTTGAGTTTCCGCAGGGTCATGACTGATATTTGATGCCCTTATTCAGGCAGTGCCTACAGTTAGTAGCGTAACGATATTATTTCTAGAAAGAAAAAGGGTGGCCGGTAGGTGGGCCTGGACACGGTGGGCACAGGTCGTGCGAGGAAGAATAATGATTCGACGGTGTCTAGATGGTGACGATAGTGATAGAAAGTTGCTCGCACGTGGTGAGAAACTGGCGCGGCGCGGCGGGAGGCTAGAATAGGTGGACTAGAGTAGGAAAGTGAAGAAATACAAAGTTACGAACTTGTAGATACACGTAGCGATAAAACCCTTCGATGTGATCCCTTTTCCCCTGGACCTGCACGCGCGGGCCTTTTGTGCGCCGCGAAATAATTGTGCTCCGCCGTGGCATGCAGTGGAGCTAGGCGGCGGGCGGGAGGGTGAGTGAAACAGTGGGAATAACCGAACAACGATGATGGCCTAGGCAGTGAAGCAGGAAGACGGCGCGGTGATGGGGATGGTGACTGGGATGGGGCACGCGCCGGAACCGGAACTGAGGAGTCGCGTGTCCCCGTCGTTCCCGAGCGGAACTATCATGATTAGTCACGGGCTCTGCAACGACCAGAGGAGTTAAAACTAGAGGACAGGGGATGACGAGGACAAGGACGAAGAAGAAGACGACGATGATGGTCGTTCACTCAGTGCGCTGTCAGTACAGAGGCGAGGCTTTCAATCACTGACCGTTCTGCAATCCCTTTGACATGGTGGCGACACGGGTCGGTGAACCCCCGTTATCATCAGGAGCTGCGGCGTTTTCGCATTGACCTCTTAGGGTCTTCAAACGAGGTGGGTCTTCCGGAGGCGGATGTGCTTGGAAATTGCTAAATCGATGCCATATTCGATACGCATATTGATAGAAGAAAATATCAAGAAAATTAATGTAATTCTATTTCAAAATTAAAAAATGCTGATTAGCACTTGTTAGGGCCACACGCAGAGTACGGTTCCGTATTACTGTCAACACGATTGGTACAAATGTGGGCAATGTGACTTTTTAGTAGTTTTGAAAAGAAGTTCAGTTATTAAATCAACTCATTTTCGGCCAAGTTCGGGATCTGGCCCAATTTCGAATTATAAACAAAATTTTGATGATCGACAATTCGAAATTGTATGCCATTGAAAACTGATTGCTACTGACCTATAAAACAGAGTAGATCTCTCAGATTGGATCATGTAAGCAAGGCCAGATCTGAGCCAAATCCGACATTGGACTGACATTAAGCTTGTTCAATAGCATAACAAAAATTAAAACCGATAGGAATTCCACAGAATGTGGACATTCATTTTCAAACAAATATTAATGGTTCGCTAAGCCAAGATATAATTTGATCAATTTCAGTACACTCTATAAAGGGTTCAAGGAGCTACTTTTTACGCTCTGTAAGGTTTCCGAATTCCAATTGTATTTGACCCAACTCATACGTCATGAATTAATAGTAAGGTGACCAAACGATAACACGCCGCGGTTGAAAAATGCACCCCAAATTTTCAGACCTATTTGAGGGGGATTACGTAAACTAAATGGTAAAAAGGTTCCCCTCGATTTGTGTGGAATATCTGCAAGAGCTGGGAGAGGTTTATGATTGGTGGCTAGTTATCGGTGAATTTGAATGATGAACAGTCCACCAATCAAAACCCTGTCGCAGCTCCCGCAGACATACCACTCCAATCGAGTTGAACCTCTTTACCATTTAGCATACATCCTCTCCCTCAACTATATTCGGAAAAGTGGCTTCAGATTTCTGACACACAGTTTTTTCTCCTCGCTATTACTTTATGATATCCGTATTCTATTGAACTTTATGGATTTTTCCATCGATTTTACAAGTCAGTTATGTCAATTTCACATTCTCATCCTAATGAGAAGTTTCATGTGAAATTTGACACAGCCAGGTTTCTTCCAATCTGAAAATTTTGAGACCCTCTCAGTGAGAAGAAAGAGTTTTCATAAGGGTGTCTGTAGTGGTCCATGTGCACGATAACTTTCAAGAGAATGGCGGATCACTGCATTTTTATACTGTGAGAAGAACCCAACAATATGTGTATCTATGAGAAGGTTTCGGAAAGTAGAAATTACATTTGAGATTACCCCCCACCCCTAGACTGAATTCAAATTGAGGAAACGGACCCAATAATACATGTTTTATAACAAAATATTCAAAAGTATGATGTTCTAAATACTGCACATTTGTTAAATCTGAAAAGCTCAACATCTTCTATATAAAATTAAAATTTGTTCACTTGAAGCTCGAAACCAGCCACACCGTGGCACGGATTGACTTGAAAATGTATGCACGTCTAGATTGGGGACTGAAGATGGTTTCTAAGGCAACCCGCATCACTAATTGATAATAGTTTTCGTTTAATAAACAATGCATAAACGAAGAAACAATTCATATATATATATATATATATATATATATATATATATATAATTAAAAAAAAATTAGACAACCACCGCAGGGTGCCAATAAGAGCAACTGCCATCTAAAAAGAAAATGTCAATAGCCCCCGTTAGAACCGCGGTAAAATACACCTATGGCCACGTCTCACATCCGTGAGATGGGTGGTCACAGGGCACGACAAAATCACAACGACAGGCCGGCGAAACCCTCGTGTGTCTTGAGGACACGAAGCGACCGAACGATGACAGCTTTCTGCATCCATCTTGCAAGTGCCTTGGCATATTTTTGGCACGCGGATATGGCTTTAAGGTTACGAACCAGTGATAATTTAGCACCTCCGAGAGCAGCTATCACAAGGACATAACTCGTACCGAATATTTTGGGTACAGTCGTTGCAGCTCTCTTTTAAGGTCTTGATACCTCTCCTCTTTTTCTCTCTCCTACGCAGTGATGTTGTATTCGGACGGAGCCAAGAATTCGATCACGAATATCGTTCGTTTCTCGAAGTCTTGGAGAACAATGTCAGGCCTCGAGTGCACAACGGAGACTGCTGCCCGAAAATCGTTTCTCAAACTTCTCGTTTCGGACAATTGACTCTATATCCCTTGGAGCATTCGGCAGGGCAGGGTCGCAACCAACACCGTGAGAGTGACAAAGGTGGTAATGAAGTACTCTTAGGGCCGCATTATGTCTATAGATATACGTTGTTCCTGCGTGGGTCGGACACCCCGATAGTATGTGTTCTAGGAACTCCGCGTGTGCATGACACGCTCTGCACCTATCACTGGGAACTTCTTGACATAAAATGCGGGCGCGGTATGCTAAGGTGGAGATTACACCGTCCTGGCATGCGAAAATAAAGAACTGTGTACCTGAATTGAGCCCTGATGATTCGAGGAAAGCAAAAGTTTGCTCCTTTGACAAGGACTGTTTTTCTACATTTCTGTGAAAGTTTCCGTGCATATGCTTGTCGAGTAGCTCTTGGTGAAATTTTCTAACCTCTGCTTTCTTTACTTCGGCTTTTAGACGTGAAGCATCTAGATGGAGTGATGCACTTTCCTCATTTCTGATGTTGAAATTCAGGCCGATGTTGAAATTCATCTCGTGGTTTCTGACCATCTTTAGGAGAGGATCTCTGCCATTCGCAACGATGTAAGCTGTACTTAAAACAATTCTGTTATGAAGACATTGGAGATTCAGAAGTCCGCGTCCGCCTTGACGGCGTGAAATGTATAATCGCGGAACTGACGATTAGCATGTTAGTCGCAGATACCTTGTTCAACGCCGACAGATTGGAAGACCAAGTCTGTCTAAGAAGATGCTTGTATCTGCTTCGGAGAGACTCCTTCACTGATGTTA
>CAKNXH010036681.1:4250-16560 GCA_932178445.1 Andricus quercusramuli | reverse complement strand
AGGACTCTCGCGCTAGAAGCGAAACACGGAGAAAGAAAAGATGGTTAAGATTGCGATGAGACGAGAAGACACGGCCTTCTGAACCGGTCAGAAGTTTTACTCGCGTAATTTGCGAGTGAGTTGATGCTGGGGTTTGGGTGACTTTGCACTGAAAGACGAAGGTTTGCGGCGTATGCTTGAGCAGCTAATGAGATGGAAGGAAGTTTGGATTCTGCAAGGATTTGTGTGTTGCGGATATACCAGGGAATATTCAATGAGGAGCGAAGGAGGCGCATATAAGTCCCTTGGAGCTTAGACAGGCGGTTTGGGGATGCAGATCCCCAGATAGGAATCGCATAAGTACAAATGCTTCTAATTATTGCGTTAAAGGCACGGGCTTTGGTGGCCTGGGATACGGTATAATTATTAAAGAAAGGTTTGAGCGCTGTAAAAGCTCCAAAGGCTTTATTGCGGGTAGCGGTTATTTGTTGGGACCAGGTGAGTCTCTTGTCAAAAATTACGCCTAGGTATTTTGCAGAATTGCTCCATTCGATCGGAAGAGAGTTGACGAGGAGTTTAGGAGGCGTGCGAATGCGGCGAGAAAAGAAGACTGCTTCAGATTTAGTTTTGTTAATCTCAAATCTCCATCTGGAGTACCAATCGAGAACAATTGGAGTAAATCTGTTTAAACGAGAGGAGCATTGTTTGATAACCTTAGAAGAATGAAGAAAAGCAACATCATCAGCGTATTGAGCTGTGAGAACTTTTTCGTCGACAGGAATGTCATAACAGTGGACGTTGAAGAGAGAGGGAGAGAGTTTTGAGCCTTGAGGGACACCGGAAGTGATAGGTTGAGGTTCAGATAGGGATTTTCCAACGCGAGCTCTAATACTTCTGTTGGTCAGGTAGGATTTAATTAATTCGATAAGGTAGTGAGGAAATTTTAAATGAATGAGTTTGAAGATAAGACCGTCGTGCCAAACTCTGTCAAAAGCTTGTTTACAGTCCAGAAGAAGCATGGACGTGTGCCTACCTTTGTTGAGGTTATCGGCAATATATTCAGAAACACGAAGAAGTTGATGTGCTGTTCCATGACGTTTGCGGAACCCGTGCTGGAAGTCAGGTAGGATATTGTTTCGTGAAACAAAGTCGTCGAAACGAGTGAGAATGATGCTTTCAGCTACTTTGCTAAGAGAACAGAGTAGGCTGATGGGGCGAAAGCTAGAAGCTGAGCTGAGAGGTTTGCCGGGTTTAGGAAGAAATATAACTATGGCCTCCTTCCAGGCAGAAGGAAAGTAATGAAACCGCATCATTGCGTTAATAATAGTGCAAATAGCTACAAGATGTTTGCGAGGAAGGATTTTTAGGACTCCGTTACTGATAGTGTCGATACCGGGGGCTTTTCTGTTCCGGAGGGAGCGGATTGTGTCGATGATTTCTTTAGGAGAGGTAGGAAGGAAGTCTTTGTCTGTCACAGTGAAGTCATGTGCAGTCTTTGAGATGTGGTCGTGAAAGGACGTGAATTTGTCGAGGCTAGGGAAGGGGGAACATTGATTTTTTAAGGAGTCTGCAAAAATATTCGCTTTGTCCTCATCAAGGGAGAAGGTTTGGTCGTTTTTGACAAGAGGTGGGAGGTGAGATTTCCGGTTGCGAAGAGATTTTATCACTTTCCAGCACCTTTTAGGATTTTGTTCAGCTTCAGCAATATAGGCCTCGAAAGATGAATTGTTGGTGGTCTGAAGAGCGGATGTTAGTTCTTTTTGTAGGGCGTTCAAACGGTGACGATTTTTGGGGTTTCGGACAGTTTGCCAGAGTTTTCTGGTTTGATTTTTCTTGAAGACAAGATGACGGATAGCTGAAGAAAGTTTGAGTTTGGGTGGAGGAACGATGTTGGTAGTGGTAGCTAGTTTGACAGAATTTTGAATGTCTTTTGTCAGGGCTTCAACTGCTGCGTCAATTTCCGCAGTTGATTGGATCTGGGGGGATTTGAAGGGGGAAGTTTCAAGAACGTATTTAAGGTGGAGATAGTCAATTTTAGACTCTTTAGGTGGTGAGAGCTCAGGGTTGCCTGTCAACTCCAGGAATACAGGGTTGTGGTTGGAGCTCAGTTTCGGGAGAGACCAGGCATCTTTTTTGATAACTATATTTTTAGTTAGGAAGACATCAAGAATGTCAGGTTGTTGTTTTGAAGAACTAGGGAAGTGGGTGGGTACAGTGGGTGCTTCAATGGTTAAGTTGTGTCGAATGAGAATTCGCAGGAGAGTTTTGCCTTTGGTGTTGTTTTTGAGGCAACCCCAGGCTTTGTTTTTCGCGTTTAGGTCGCCAGCGATTATAGTGGGAGTTTCGGAGTTGAAAAGTTCCGGTATTTTTGAGATATTAATGTGTGGAGGAGAGTAAAGAGATAGAATGCGAAGTGGACCAGATTCAAGAAGAATTTCCACACCTGTTACTTCACAGAGGGATGAATCAGTGCTGAAGGGTTTGTGTTGGAGGGAGTTATGAACAAGAATTGCCACACCTCCACCTTTTGATGATGTGCGGTCTTTCCTATATACCGAGAAATTTGGAAAGTAGAGTTTATTTTCCGGCTTTAGGTGGGTCTCGGTTAAGCAGGCAACGTCAATGGTATTTTCTTCAAGAAACAAAGTTAGTTCAACTCTTTTGGAGGCAGAAATACTGTTAGCGTTCCAGGTGAGTAGTGTGAGTTTGTTCTTATGCGTGTCCAGTGGTTGAGAGTTGGAAGGCAGTTGCGAAGACTGTGAGGAATTCACGAAAAAGCTGTTGGAGTTGCGGATTTTGTAACGCGTCCGGGATGGGTAACGTGTGGGTTTGGTTTTGGGTTTGAATTTTCGGTTGTGAGTTGAAAGAAACAGTGCTGGCGTAGGAACGCTGAGGTTTAGCAAGGTTGGAGGTGTTTTGTGGCCTGGGTTAGTTTGAGGGGCTCACAGTAGGTTGACTAGGCGGTTTGGAAAAGTTAGCAGACCTTGAGATAGGTTGTGCTTGTGTTGTTGGACGTTGTTGTTTACGTTGGGATTTGGACTCTGGCTTTCGGGGAACCTTAGGGCAACCACGAAATGTGGCACGATGTGCTCCTTTACAGTTGAAGCAGGAAGGGGTAGTGTCCTTTTGATTTTTGAAAGTGCAGGAGGTGGTGGCATGGCTACGAGCACAGAAGGCACAAGACCAAGGCGCATGGCAGTAATTTGCCGTGTGAAAGAATTTAAGGCATCGCAGACACTGGGGAATCATGGACGATTTGCGCTTGGCTTCGACCTTTACGCTGAGACCGGCTAAGGTTTTAACGTCAAAAATGGACTTTGCTGTAGGAGCAGTAGGGTCAAGATGCACTGCGACTAGGGGCCAGATCCTGTCGCCTTTTTTCATTCGATGAATGGTCTTGACGGAAGGGATTTTCATTTGAAGTTCATTAAAAATGGCTTCGTCGGAAAGGGATTCGTTGACACCCCTGATAACTACAATAAGGTCCCTGTCCTGAGGGAGCTGATTGGTGGAGTAAGCCATTTTGTGCTTTTCCAGTTTAGCAGTGATGGCACGGAAAGCGTCGACGGTCTGGGGATAAACTAGAACGGCGTCAGAGGTGTTCTTTGCCGACCGGATGGGGATATCGGCTTTAAGTAGAGCTTGGTGGATCTTAGGCCACATATCCTTGCGGAGGATACGGATAGGTGGAGGTCTACGCTCCTTGGGAACAGAATCCTCTTCATCAGAAGAACTAGAGAGGAAAGAGTCATCTTCGTCGGAGAGCGACGATGTAGGAATTTCAGTGGGACTAGAGGTTCGTTTGCGTTTGGATCGTCTAGATTTTATGGTTTTAAAGCCGTCGTCGGTTTGTTCATTGTCAAGGGGAGAGTCAAAGGAGAAGTCCATGTTCGCGTCATCAGGTTTTTCGTTTAAAGGTGGCGTCGCCCGGGAGAGAAGAGCGGCTTCATACGATTTTAGAATTTTGCGAATTTCGAAAATGGCTGCAGTGAGTTGAGCGTCGGAAAGGTTGTCAGAGTGCGGTAAACAGAGGGAGGATGGTGACGGTGTCTGCACAGAGGGGGGTTGTGACACCTCGGTGGTGGCGGAAGTGGGAACTGTTGGGCCCATTGTGTGTGTGTGTTATAGTGCGTGTGTGTGTGTGTGATGAGTTTGGTGAGAAAACTCACACCACGAGTCCAATCGTATAGGTCAGAATCTATCAGCCTATATATCATGGACCCGATAGTGTGGCTTTTGGTGCGAAGATCTAGGCAAGTCCTAAAAAGGTTTTAAACCCGAGGGGCCTCGCGGGAGCTGGTCGGAGTGGGAAGGGTCGAGTGGAGGGAGATGCGCGCGCTTGAGTTTCCATGGCGCTGTACGCGTGGTGTATGAGTCTCTCCCTCCTTTCTCTCTGTCTCTATTACCCTTTGGAGTCTAAAGGATCTCGCCGCCGTAACACATATTAATATTAATGAATTATGATGTTAAAGTTTTTTGTCTACAGGTCGTTTCAATATTTTCATAAAATATTTATACTTGAATTGCAAAAAATTTATTTAGCTGAATTTAAACAAAAAAGGCGAATTTTTAACCAAATAGTTGAATGTTGATTTCTGACAGCGGTAATGATCAGAGAGAGATAATTTAATTTGAGAAGTATTCAAGTATCTCTTGGTTCAGGTAGGGATATTGGAAGATAGTAATTATACTTTTTGATGTATCAACTTCATTTATTCATTTGATTAACAAGTGCTATTTTCTCATTGCAACACATAATTTGATTATAGAAAGAGGTTCGATTAATAGCTACGGAAAACATCAGAACAGCTCAAAACACAATACTGCCAAATTATTGTTGCAGTTTATAGCCCATGTGTATTTTAAATTTATCAAGTAAAGTTTTATCTATTGGGAGAATACGAGCATCGCCTGTTGCTGTAGGATCTATCATAATTTGCCTTTGTCCTCGAAATATTTGAATAATAAAATTATCCTTGCTTATTAAAGCGACGATTCGGGGAGGATCAAGAATTTTGAGTACATTCGAAGGTCCAGCAACATCTTTTGCGTCAATCCACTTGGCATCCGTCCAGTAAAGACCAGGGATATCAGCAGGAATTTGATATTTTTCATTACGAACTTTACTTTTATCGAACTGCGCTATAGGCACGGGTCCAGGTTCATATACAGGCGCTTCTTTTAATTCTGTAAAATAATATAGAAATGGATGGATTTTGTTACTTGATATATTAGTACGACTATAATAGTATTGGAATATTAGTGCAAAGGGTGGGGTTTCAACTAAATAAATGAAGTTTCAACAAATAAACAAATTAATTTCCGACAAAACAGTTACATTTTAAACCAAATAACATTTTGAAGCCAAAAAGGCGAATTTTCCAGAAGACATGTTGATCAGGTTCTGTTTTTATTTTAACCAAATAATTTAATAGAATTTGCGCCTATGAAAAATAAATTTTTAATTAATAATTTGAAAGTTAAGTTGTGAGTGAACAATCAATTTTCCACAGACGAAAACGACTTTCCAACAAAATAGTTAAATTTTCAACGACAGAGATGTATCTTTAACAAATAAAATTAATTTTTAACAAAGCAGTTCAACTTTCAACTGAGTTGCTGAGTATTGGACAACAAATTGTTAATACTCAATGAATGATCTTATAGTTGATTATCCAACTAAAAGCGATCAATTGTAAGTCAAAAGTAGAATTGTTAAATTTTTAGTCAAGAAGTTAATATCTTACCAAAAGAAAAAATGAATTTTCAACAAAATAGTTCAATCTTCAAACAAACACTAGAATTTTTGGTCAAAAGATACCTATACTCTTAAATATCTTCTAAAATTAAATTAACACGTAGAAGAAAAACAAGGATGAAATGAAGTAAATTGGAAAAAAATATATGTGTAAACTGCGATTATAAATGAAAACTTAAAATTATGAATGTGATATTATATTGTAGGATAATTACCAACAGAATTGTAGAAGAGCACTAAGATGCACAGCAGAGTACGAAGAAAGATATTCTTCATCTGTAAAAAGAGAATACTGTTTCATAAATATTTAATTAAATTTTTTAAAGTTTTGATAATGAATATGATGGATTTTAAGTAGAGTGTTTATGCCAGTGGTTATCTTATTGATATCATAAATTTATTCAAAAATAGAGCACAAAACTTCGATGCAGTATTTTTTTTTAAATCTAACAATAAGTCACGAGTTTGGAAGAAATTAGGAATTCGGACTGGAACTATGGTCAGGAGTAAACTCAGAAAAAGATTTGGTTGAAAGAATAAAATTTTGTTTAAATAATTTTTCATAGGAATCAGATATACAATTAAAGATGCGCTTTATATCGTGGATGAAATATTCTACTCACAAGATTTAACCTATTCAATAGGTTTGAGCAAAATCGTCAAGACGGGTGTAAATAATGAGTATTCATGGAAGCGTTTCAGTTTATATACACTAGTCTCATTAGGCTTTATAAATTATTAGGCACTTTTTATAGATTGCAGGGTCACGAGAAAAAATAATTTGTTTATTTCATGTCAAGAAATTTGTAAATAAGATTGAAAACGTTTCAAACTTTGTTGTAAGAATGATGGAAAAATATGGTAACCTCCACCTACATGAGTTATTTACGAGCCATTGCTCGAAATTGGGACATATTTCAGAATTGGTCTATTTTATCTTATTAGCAAACATTTTTATTCCAGTTGGCAACTTGTTTAATGTTGAATGTTCATAATTTATTATCATGAAATTTTGAACATATTTTTCCCCGCGATAAAAGTGGCGTCATTTAATTTGAATATGATTATATATTTTGTTTTACATGGCTAATAAATAATAAAAGTTGGAGGCCTTGACCAGCCTTTACCATTACATTTGTGCAATTTGAGTCTATAAAATTGATACTTGACCATTTTGAAATTTGTATTATAATATAATGTTTATTTTGAAGCCCTTAGAATAAAACCTATTGAAATTAGAAGGTTTCCATTTTTAAACTTTTTCATTATCAAACGATTGATCGGCAGGTAGATATCGGGTTTTTGACAGTCACAAACAATAATAAATCGTTTATATCCTTGTGCACCTAAATTATTCATTAACTCACTATAATTGAAAAGTGGACAAAAAGTAGAAAAATTCGAAAAACTGCAACTCTCTAACGTTATTCCGAGAGAATATTGTTATGAATAATAATGCATCCTAAAAACAATTATTTTTGTTAAAAATTCAGAAAAAAACTGCAACAGTGTTACTCTATTTTAAGTAAAAATTGCTACAAAGAATAATAAATTGTTCAAAAGATTTATTTACACATCTAATCATCAGTATAAATTCATATTTCATGTATTGGAAACAATTTGCACCAAAAGAAACCGAAAAAATAATTAGGGCTAAAAACTCGCTAAACCCAATTATTCACACATGGGGTTTTTTGGGACCCTGTATAATATGTTGCCAATTTTCTAAAATGTTTTATGATATTTATTGTTAATATTATAAATTAAGAGTTTCTGACACAATTTGTGACGAGATTATTATTATTATTATTCACCGAGGGTAATGTTTTTTTTCTAATATCTGTTACCAAACAATAACAATTAGGGAAAAGTCGTAGAAGAAGGGTCTTAGTGTCGGCGCATCCAAACACTATAAACATTAATTATAATTTCAAAATAATATTTGAGAGCGCGCACTTTTATGATTGTGTAGTTTCCTTCGGAGAGCAGTTTTTTTTTTTCTTTGGAACAGCAAATTAAGGAAAGAGGGTCTCAATGTGTTTCACTTTAGTTATATGGTATAAAGATAACAAAAAGATAAGGCCGAAAGAGATTTGGAATCTAGTAAAAACTAATTCATAATTTTTATTTTATTTTGCCAACCGCGTGTATCGAAATATTTTTTCGTGCTCGTATATTTTTTAGAGGTAGGTATAAATATTTTTTTTCGAAAAGATGCATAAAGCTTCAGTGCACTCATTAAAAAATGAAGAAAGTCACGACTTTTGTAGAGATTGCGAACTTTAAAAAAAAATAAGTGAAAACATTTTTCAATATTTTTAACGTCTCGTGTATGGAAGGATATGTAAATAATAAAAATATTAAGTACTAAAACTTTTTAATGACGCTGCAAGAGATTAGGAAGCATTTTTCAGTGCGTGTACATTTTTTAGTGGTAGGTACATACTTTTTTATTGTCTACTACATTTTTTCGAAAATACGCATAAAACTATAACGCAGCAAATTAAAAATTATCAAACTCACGACGTCTCTAGAGATTGCGAATTTGAAGAAAAAGTACATAAATTTTTTATATTTTTAAATCATCGTACTTCGAAGAATGTAAAAATAATGCAAACATTAAGTAGTAAAATTTTTTAATGACTCTGAATGAGATTAGCAAGAATTTGCTTTGATTAGAAAGTACTATTTTCTCATAGTATTACATTATTTCATTATAGAAAGAAGTTCGACTAATATCTACGGAAAACATCAGAACGGCTAGAAACACAATACTACAAAGTTATTCTATTAGTTTATAGCCGAAGTTTATGTTATATTTCTTCAGTAAATTATGATCTATTTTAGGAAAACGAGCTTCACCTCCTGCTGTAGGGTTTATCATAATTTGATCCTGTCCTCGATATATTGCCATAATAATATTATCGTGGCTTGTTACAGCAACGATTAAGTAAGGATTAACAATTCTTAGCACCTTAGTAGGTCCAACATTTTCTGCTTTAACCCAGCCAGGATCTTTCCAGTAAATATCATTTTCAGTAGGAATTTTATATGTTTCAGTGTGAACCTTACTTTTATCAAATTTCACTGTAGGTACAGTTGGAGGTTTAGGTGGAGTTGGAAGTTTCCCAAAATGTGGAGGTGGAGGAAATTCCATTTCTGTAAGATAAGATGGAAATAGATGAATTTTATTACTTCATATATTAGCACGATGAAATTATGAAATACATGTAATATCAGTGATGGTTGTCTTATTTTTTTACTTTTCAAAAGAAACACAGACTTTACACTCTTTCTCCAATTTCCCTCTTTACCCTTTTTCTCGTCCTTCACCTGAATGCGAATTGAATTGATAGAACCGATTAATTACTACTAAATGAAAAAATTATTAGTCGAGTGTCCAGCCAAAAAAGTTCAAACATAAAGCAAAAGTAGAAGATCTAATCGTCAGTCAAAAAATTTGATATCCAACCAAAAGAAAAAACGAATTTTCAACAAAATGGTTCATTCTTCAACAAAATAGTAGAATCTTTAATCAAAAAGGATCAATTCGGAACCAAAAGATAATAGTAGATTATTTATTCAAAGAGAATTACATCTTAAAGAAAAAACAGTTGTGTATATGATTTTAAAATTGTATTAGGTTTTTTTTAAACCAATGTATTATGTCTTTGCATAACATGTACTTTCAAAACAACTATTTTGGGATTTAAATATACAAATAGAAAAAACTTCGATCATTTTCAAAATGTTCAGAGTCTGAAGGACCCTGAACCTGACAGACTTAAGATGGAATGAAGGAAATTGGAAAAAGATATACAAGTATACTGCGATTAAAAATGAAAACTTATCATTATGAATGAGATAGTGTATTGTAAGATAATTACCAGCAGAATTAAAGGAAACTGCTAGGGCGAACAGTAGAGTACCAAGAAAGATTTTCATCATCTGTAAATAGAGAATACTGTTTTATGAATATTTAATGCATTTTTTTACAGTTGAAATAATAAATATGATGTATTTTGAGTAGAGTGCTTATGCCAGTCGTTATCTTATTTGAAATTCTAAATTTAATCAAAAAGAACAAAAATTTTGATTTTAAGCATTTTTTTAAATTATCCAACTCACGACTTTGGAAGAGATTAGGAATTCTATTAAACAGAAGCTAGGAGATCAAGTATTACATTAATATGAATAATTTTAAACAGGAATTAAATATATAATTGAAAATGAGCTTTGTATTATGGATGTGAAATTATACTCACAAAATTTAGCCTATTCAAGAGGTTTACGGAAAATCGTCAAGATGGGTGTAAATAATGAGTATTCATGGAAGCGTTTCAGTTTATATATACTAATCGCTAACTCATTGTACCTTTTAAATTATTAGGCATTTTTTATAGATTGCAGAGTCACGAGAAAAACAAATTTGTTTATTTCATGTTTAGAAATTCAAAAGCAAGATTGAGGACACGTTTACCTTTGTTGAAGGAATGACTGAAAAATATGGTAACCTCCACCTACATGAGGTATTTACGAGTCATTGTTCGAATGTGAAACATATTTCAAAAATTTTCTATTTTATCTTACATTATTAACGATGGAACTGGTTTGTAATTTTGTATTTCCGCATGACATTAATGAAACCCTCTTAATGAAAAAAATCAACCTGAAATATCAAAGATGAAATAAAAAAAAGCCAAAATAGTCACCGAAAAATCAGGTTTCGTGACCAAAAAGGTTTTTTTATGTTTTAGAAAATTCTTCATTCAATTTTAAAGGCACTAGCATCATCCATTGCAACACCACGCGCGCATTTCGATTTGAGAGGAAAAATAATTTTTAATATAAACTAAAAATTATTCGAAAAACTGTTTTTTAAATCTTATCTGTTTATTTTTGTAAGGTAATACATATACAATTCACCGAAGATTCTGAAGAAAATTTCAAGATATGATTTACAAGTTGATCACGTTTGAAATTTGAGGTTAGTTTTACGTGGCCATACTTGTACAGGGTTGATTACGAATGCGTTCGCGCGCAGAACAATAATAAGACCATAATACTCCTAGGAGTATGATGGTAAAAAATGGCTGGTTAATGCACTCGTGCTTTTCTTTTACGTCTTAAAAAAGTGTGTCAAAGCTCAATCCAATCTGATCATGGTGAAAAATTAATCTTACTTGTAGGAAATTCAACAATTCTGTTAAAAAGTTATCTTTTGTTTGAAAATTCAATTATTCCTTTGAAAATCCGTCTTTTTGGATTGAAAACTTAACTAACTTGATCTTAGAATTTATTTCTTTGCTTGAAAATCGTTTTTTTTTGTATTGAAAATTATATATTTTTTTCAATTGAAAATTTGAGTATTCCAGTTCAAGATTCTTCATTTTAGTTGAAAATTCATTCATTGATTATTATCAATTTGAATACTTTGTTGAATATTCTTTTTTTTTTTAAGGATTAATTTTTTTATTGAAATTGTAAGTATTTCATTTTTGGTTGAAAATTTATCTTTTTTAGTTAATAATTCAACTTTTATTTAGATGAAAATTTATCTTTTTTAGTTGAACATTCAACTACTCGGTTGAACGTTGAACTACTTTGTTGAAAATTCATTTTTCTCGTTAGACATTCTTGATTTCGTTTGAAAATAATCTGGTTGAAAATTCGGTTTTATTGGTTGAAAATTACATTTTTTAACTGAAAATTGTACTTATACATTTTTTATTGTAAGATGATCTTTTTCAGTCGAAAATTCAACTAGTAGGTCGAAAATTCATCTATTTCGTTAAAAATTCCTCTCTTTGGTTGAAAATTCAACTACTTGGTTAATATTTGAGTTACTTGTTAAAAATTCATTTTTTAGTTTTTTTTTTGGTTTTAGTTAAAAATTCCTCTCTTTGGTTGAAAATTCCATTATTTTGTTGAAAATTTGTTGTTCTTTGTTGAAAATTTATTTTTTATATGTAGATTTAACTATTCCAGTCGCAGATTCTTCATTCCAGTTGCAAATTCATCTCCTTGATTAAAAATGGGACTATTTGGATGAATTTTTGATATTTTTGTAAAAAATGTATTTTTTTACAAGGAAAATGTAAGTGCTTCATTCTGGTGTATAAGCCGGACTGGTTCACATAGCCTTGCTGACGAGTCCAGTGAGTCACTACGGGACGAAACATACAAAATATAATTTTTATTTTGTTTGAAAATAAAAATATTTTTTTTTTTAAATTGATTGCAGAACATAAAACACATAAATATTATCGACCCTTATGCCAATAAAAAAATCTTCTTCACAGTTACATATAATACTTGAGTCAATTAAAAACGATATCTTCCGAAGAAACAGCAAAGATGTCATCTAACTATATTAAACAAAAATATCTTACATCACTCGTGCGGTTACATACGTTTTCAAGTGGAATTCATTTTTCGCAAAGACAACGTGTACAGACGTGCGTAACCCTACTTGTAATGTAATATACTTTTGTCAATGATGTTTGGTAAGATTAACAAATAAATGTTATCATTATATGAAATTACTAATTTAGATATTTTTTTTATGGTGCT
>CAKNXH010036680.1:0-13601 GCA_932178445.1 Andricus quercusramuli | reverse complement strand
ATCCGCTTCAAACTTTATAGGATGTTTAAATTATTTATCTTCATGGTATTTATTGTTTATGTGTTGATAATTTCATTGGTCTGCAATAGTTATGTTGTTTGGATGGCGAATCTAAAAATGTTGTCCATTTTTTCCTACCTCCAACAGTTCACTAGATACTTCTAGAAAATGACAGTTTTAATCTTTTCATCAAAAATTTTATATGCCTGCAGTTGTTGAGATAGACAGGTTCCGAATTTCTTATTTAAAAATTATTTATTACAAAATTACAAGTTTTATCGGTTGTAAGATTTTAATCCTCAGCAGATGTCAACTGCTTGGTCCTCACCTAGCTACCTGATTCCTGGAAATGGCAGGCCCTGTCTGTGGGGTCCATAGTTTATAGAGGCCGCAGTATAATGGACAATAAAATTTACAAACTAAAACTTCTTTACTTTTGACCCTGGCAAATGTTAAGGCCACAAACTGGCAATATAATTTTTTTAAAGAGCAATTCGTTATATTTATCAGGACTTACACTTCTTGTCTTGAAACAAGTCAACCTGGTATTGTCTTGGCTCAGTCAACAGTCATAAATGCAAGCAAAGCCTGTATATCTCCAATGTCTAGCTGGTGAGACGGAGCCAGATATCACTGTCTTGGAGACATATTCGAGACATATCGAAGACATACAAGACAAAACCAAGACAAAATATTTTTACCCGGGAAATCCCCGGTAATTACGATTCGGATGTGAAACAGAGGATTTTTAAAGGAATTATAATTCTGAAGTTGGAAGGATATTTTTCTTATTCCCTTTTTTAAATCAGAATTCAACATTACTTTCTGAAATTTTAGTTCCATGTCAAAAATTATCTGTTCCAAGTTAAATAATAATATTTTAGGAAAATGTCCTGTCCTAAAGTCTAAATTATAATTCTGTACGGAAATTCCCTGTTCCAAGTCGCCATTACATTTATATAAAAAATTCCATGCTCAAAGTCAGAATTATATTTATTTATAACATTTTCTATTATATCTCAGAAATATATTAACTACCTTTTGCTAAAGGACGGATAAGGGAAGTTTCAAATTCTGACAAATTTTTATTTGCAAAACAAAATAATTTTTAAATTCAAACAAATTTTGATTTGGAGCAAGGAATTTTCAATATCTCACGAATTCGGACTTGGAACAGTCCGATGTCTCAAGTTCTGGAACAAGGTAAGTTATTTATCATTTACTCATTTATATTATGAAGTTTTACATTATTTTTTGAATAGCAAATTGTTTTATTTCATATATTGAAAAAAATGTTGAGGTTAGGAACTTTAGGCATAAGTAATTAATATGTTTGTGATAAGGGTATATTATGTTGAATTTATATTGTTTAAACATTGTTATCGTCATTGTTTATTTTTTAAAAAAGTAATCATATTGAAGAAAGGGCCAACGAATTTATTGGAAACCTTTCATTTGAAGAAAACTCAAGTGATACTGCTGCAAGAGCTGATCCATTGGAAGAACCCGATTTCTGGTCACGGCAACCAAAACCTTTTTTCGATTGTTACAAATCTTTATTACTACATATAATCTATATAAACCCAATTATTTTAATATTTAAATCTGCTAGAGTACCGTTGAATCCGGCCCGGATAGCCCGACCATAGACCAGCTGGGCTTTTGCAAGATATGCAAGCTTTCCCACAAGTCAAAATTTTGCCACGTTAACATATTTAAGAACAGGAAGAATCGTAATAAAGGAAATTGTTTGGAGTAGATTCTCATAATCAATGCCACATACATGCCTAATTCAAGTTTCAATTATCTACTTTTTTGTGCGTCTATGCCAACTGCAAATCTGCATGAATTATAAATAGAAAATTTTCATCTTCTTAATGTTCTCGTGCATACGAGTGAGTTGAATTTGCAACATGCAGATATGTACACGTGCACCTTGTACATACATACATACATTCATATATGTAATATATATATATATATATATATATATATATTTGTGTGTGCAAAACATTACTGCAGTAGGAACATGTGGGATGCACCAAGGTTTCAGAATACGAGTATGGGATTGCTCCTTTGGGAAATAGACAGAGCGTTTCTACCATGCCAGAATATTGTTCTTAGAACAAGACCCAGAAACATTGTTGTTGAGCCATGTAGTTACATCAGTTCATATCTTTTTCATGCAGACCGCCAAGGAATGAGATTAAGATGAGATTGGCTGAGAAAATAGAGCTGAGTCTGCTTAATAATGGAACTAGGCAGTAGGCACCTGCAAGAAGATCAATTCGACTTAGCAATGAAGCCGCAGTTGCAAGGATGCCACAAACATTAACACTATAACATTTTAAAGTTTCCGCACAAATTAGTTCTGAATAAAACAGCTACTTCAAATCATTCTTCGTTAGCTGGAAGACTCTAATTCTCATTTAAACTGCAAATTTTGTTTCAATTTAGAATTTACAGGGTATCTACCTAACCGGGAAATTGGGAAATGACCGGAAATATAATTCATAACTAGGCTTTTTCTCTCGAATGAACTCGAATGTAAATGCACATAAAAAATGGCTTCATATATTTTATTATATGTTCACCTAATCATAAATGTTGTTGTACCACTTATTTATTTCTATCAATGTATCTCCAAATTATTTATTGAGTTAGGTTTTTTATGTTCTTTTTTGTTATAGCTATCTTTATAAACACTAATAAAATTCATTAAGAGGAGATTTTTCAATTTCATTCAATCTTTTCTCAAGTATACTTAAGATTAAAAAACGTTTCGAGATATTTCCTCTTTAAAATGAACCCGACAAAAAAAGTGTTGAATATTTTCGGAGATACGAGTTATTTCAAAAATTGGCAAAAACAGCTTTCGTTGTATGGTTATATTCCCACTGATCAATCTATGGAGAATAAGATAAGGATCATGCCACGTATATTTAATTAAAATTTGGAAATTTTAGAAATTGAGAGAAAAGTCCCATTCAACACAAAGTCCGTTATCAATGTAATCTTTTGTTTAGCAAACAAGTGTACATCAGCTTACAGTAATTCTTTTAACAAAATTATTTTGTGATTTTCTAATCTAAAATAGCACTTATGAGGAAAGCAGACAAGTTCTCTGTAGAACATGTAACTTCGCAGATAAAGAATAACAATTCTATCGACAAATGCACTTTTCCTGTTTATTTTCTCTCAGGAAGAAATATGACTAAAACAATTGGTTTGCGTGGATAATCCGATTGAGGTCGTATTTCATTGGAGCATCGCATGAGGGTTTAGCGTGGGCTCTGCTCAAATCTCAACACTGCCCTACTTCACACATAAACGCTCTTTCAAATACGGCGAGTTGAAAATTAAACTTAAAAAAACTCGAAAAGAAAGCGGAAATAATTGAAATCACAGAAAATTTCATAAGAATTAAAATCATTTTCGCCTTAATTAATAGGAGAAATATTCACAAAAACGACAGGTCTATTTTTAATACAAATATAGTGGTATATTAAGGGTTTCAGTGTACCCATGACTTAATTTATCATTGTCCATTTATTCAATCAAATAAAACAGCAGGCAAATTTAATTTAAATAGTAATTTTGAACAAAAATGTAATAAAATTAGCTTTAGGAAAAGGTAACTTTTTAGTAACTACTAATGAAAAACACTTTAAACCTCCCGACATTTTTCCGACCATATTTTTTCTTCTGTCCACTTTAATAGAACATTGTGCGCCAAGGAACTTAAGTCTGTCATTATACGCCGCGTGTGCGTTTGCAATACAAGTCGTAGACGAGCGCGAAGCGCGAGGCGGAGACGAGTATTGCAAACACACAAGGCGTAATGACCGACGTAGTTCCATGGTGCACATTATACTTTATACACCAAGGGCATAATTTGCAAGTTTTTTGCCCTCGATTATCATGCATCACAGGGGAGGTCTGACGTGGCGAGTCGAATCGGTACAATTCACTCTTAGCGCCGGTTAACAAGATTTTTACTGAGCCGGTTGATATTTGTTCGTCTTCAAATTTTTGAAAACTATGAAAATTTTTGGATATTTTTGAAAATTTGAAATTTTTTGGGGGATTTGAGTAATTTTTGAAAATATCTATGATTTTCAAAAATTTCTTGAATTTCCAAGAATATCCAAAAACTTCAAAAATTTTCGAAATTTAAAAAAATTTTAAAACTTTCTTAAATTTTCAAAAATTCTATAAATTTCAAAAATTTTCGAAATTTTCAAATTCTCAACATTTTGAAAAATTTTCAAAATTTTCGAAAATTTCTGGAATTTTAAAAAAAATTTCAAAATTCTCAAATTTTGAATAAATTTCAAAAAATTACCCCCCACCCTCGACACCCCTCTGTACCTCCCCCTTCATCTGTATGTTTATCATGTACGATAAGTATTTCTTCAATGCTCCAATGATACGTGGACTATAATGGATAGTGGATAGTCGTGGGGGCAGTAAAATAATGGCCCCATTATTGTACAGTACAAAAAAGATGCCAATATTGTACTGCTCCCACCACTGACGTATAAAGGGCTACTTAAGTTCCTGAAAACAGGCACGTAATACGCCCGAATCATGTCTGCGGTGTATGAAGATATCTTTTTGTAATTTGTTTGAAAACAAAGTAGTAATTTTGTCCATTTCTTAACATGATACTTTGAAAAAGTAGTGCAAATTTCAATAGTTTCTTGAAATTGAAATACTAAAATCGAATATAATAAACATTTTTCAATGTCCTTGGGATCATTTCAAAGGTAAATTTCTATAAAATCACATCAAATTACCAACATTATTGTGGACAACTTTGCTTGCATTACATGGTGTAATATATTTAAAGTTAAAACAAACATGTTGGACAAATTTAAATATTTTTTCTGCTGAAAGAAATATTTTTTTATAATATATAAAATAGGAAATCATGACGTTTCTATCAAAATTATCCTAAAAATGAGATGTCTTCGAATTTTTCAAACTTTTTTGTATCAAATTTTCAAAATGTTTATTATATTAGATTTCATCTGAAAATAAAGAACACATTGTAATTTGCAGTGCGTTTGTAATATCTTATTTAAACATTGACAAGATGCCTTTCCTCTCTGTCTGATTCTCAACTAAATGATAAAAAAAAGATAAAGTAGAAAAAAGCAGGTTTTACGATATAATAAGAAAATACCCGATCCTTAATTAAATTCCAGGTTTTTTCGCAGTTTTTCCATTTTCTCGGTCCGCTAGAAATCTGGAAGTAACAAAATTATTCAAGAGTAACGTTCTCAACTCTGTGGTATAAAGTCTTATGTACTAACTTTAGCTCCAGCGTTTAATCTCTATTTGTTTACTTTGTGCGAAAAAGGATGATGCTGCTTTGTTAACTAACGTAACGTAACTTTATTTGCTTGGCTGCAAAACTTACTGCCACAACACGGAATTGTTTGGCCGCGAAAACCACAAGAATCTTAACTAAGATGCACCAAAATGTGGAAAATTCAAAACTTAAATTCCTAAGATATTCTAACATAAGTTAAAAATCGAATTAAAACCTTTCAATTCAACTTAAGTAAATAAGTAACATTTTCTCAAAACTTTTTATAAATCGTAATAAATTCTTTACGATTTTTGAGAAAAACTAGTGACTTCACTTTCGGAAATAATCCAAAAAGGTTCGGGCTGTGTAGGTCGAATTTAAAAGTGTATGGTACGAAATAAAAAAGTGTGAAATAGAAAATGATCTTTATTTCTTAGAAAAAATGTCCAGTTTTCTGACCTAATATTTTTAAAGTATTAAAAATTAACTTCAACGTTTATTTCAAATGTTACCTTTTAATCTATACATGATAAAAAATTCTATTCCTCTCTTTTCCCCGTTTTTTCACTTAAATGCGAACTTAATTAATAGAACCCAATAAAAAATCTAAATATCTTTGGTTTTAAGTTCATTCTCTTCGGTTGAAAAGTCTAGTTTTATTTTTTGGTCGAGAATTAATTTTTTTTTGGTTAACAACTTTATTGTTTGGTTCAAAATTTCAATGCTGGTTCAAAATTTCAATGCTTTGTTCAAAATTGTATTGCTTGGTTCAAAATGAAATTATTCTTGATTAAAAGTTCAACTGTGTTGTAAAAAGCTAATCTTTTTGGTTAAAAATTCTACTGTTTGGTTAAAAATATATTTGTTTTGGTTGAGGATTCAACTATTTTGTTTAAAATTTTCCCTTGTTGGTTCAATTCAACTGTTTTTAAAAAAATTAAATGAAAATCATTTCTTGGTCAAAATATTAACTCTTACATTTTTTGTTGATAAATCATTTTTTTTTTTTCGTTGCGAATTCAAATATTTGGTTGAATCACTTTTTTAATTCATAAAAAAAAAGATTTTACCAAACTTACGGAACCTAGCGAAGGGGGATACGTAGTTCAAAATTTCAGAAAAAATTTTTACGAAATTTACGCACTGTCCCTAATCAACCATTGAAATGATTTTCCGGTATGTTGTATTTCGTTGAGATGGTGGACATATTATTTTGGCCAATTATCGAAGAAATGGACAAATATTTTACGAAGAAAAAGTAAAGAAATAGGTATATTAGCGGACAATTGTGAGAAAATAGTGCCTTCAGTGTCATGTTTCGATACAGTAGCAACAAAGTATCATTGCTAAAAAAAATTGTCAAATAATGTCAATAGCTAGGTGAGTTCGAGACCTGGATTGGGAATTGTTTGTACCGAAGTAACACCTGAATGAAGGTATTTCGGTCGATATAACGCCTTCTGCAAGCGTAATATATTTTGATCTCAGTCCCCCTGTACAGGGCAGGTGATTTACATGAGAGAATAATCAATTGCGTTTTGCATAACTTAAATTCGTTAGCTTGAGTTCGACGAACTATGATTCTACCTTGGGGAAATTTAATGCCATTTGCAGAAATTATATACAATCCAAGAAAGCTTAAGATAAAGAGTCAAGAGAAATCTATTATCCTGTCCTACCATTATCGCTGCTGCTGAGTGCAACATTAAGATGTAGGAAAGTACAGTCAAGTTAAGAAAGAGAAACAATGAAGAAAGTCACACGTTTTATAGGAACATAGAACTTTGAACACTTTTCATTCAAGAGTCACTTCATTTAACCTTCGAATCGTACTTGAACTCGAACTTCTTGCAAGGTCACACACATTTTCAAACTTCTCGATTAGATTAATTCTTTGTTTCACACTCTCAAGCAATATAGAGTACAATGCACCCACTGACGCATTCTTTAATCCGAGCATTTTTTTCTCAGAAGAGATATTTATAGGAATGGAAAAATAAGAGTTTTTTCATGACGATGAATAAAATTAGAAGATGAGACAAAACACTTTCTTATAGCAGTTCATTCACTCAAAATAGCGTTTATTTAAGATTTCATTTTTAAAATTTTTGAGATATTTTTAACAAAGAGATTTTACTTTTTAACAATGCTATTTCAGCATTCAAAGTATAAAAGAGATTTTTGCAGTCGTCGATATTGGCTTTGAAAAGACGTAAGATTATGGACGAAAGTAGGTTAATGTGAGTATTTGTAGTCATCAATCAGAAGACCAGTGATACTCAAGGGAGCTGTCAAGTATCCTGATTGGTTAAATGTATCCCTTGAGTTTTCTTGGCGATAAGTGACGGATATTAGAAGTCAAGGGATTACGTACTACAAGTCCTAATTTTTGTTGGCCGTGTCTAGATTCACCGAATTTTGGTGAGTGTAGAAAAAATACTTTCGGTGAGCCCAGGTAAGCTGGAAAAGGGTGAATATAGGTTTACGACATTCGGTAAGCCAAATATTTTCAGTGAGCAATGACACTTTGAATTTTGTAATGCACATTTTGAGAATAAAACTTTAATAATTCTGTTACCTTCCAAGAAAAATAACTACGTCACATTGAAATTTTAATTCTTTTGAAAAATTCTGATAATATTTCTGCAGACATTTTTAATGAACCACATGTGTTTCATTAATTGAGATTAATTATTCTACTATTATCCACTATTTAGCACAGAAAAACATTGCTTTTTATATTAAATAAACTAGTTCTTTAATTCGGCTAGTGGTCTGATAAACTTTTAGATTAAAACTGGTTTGGATTAAACTCAGAAATATTTGTCTGAATTTCGGAATTGAGATTCACATTGAGAATTTTACTGAATTGAATGACATGTTATTGCTCAGGAAAAATTAGGCGACACGTATTTTTCCGATTTCAGAAGAAAAATTTCTACGGAGTTCTATAACGGGGTATCCAACCGTAACCTACGATAAAATCCCCGTATAATTATTCCCGCAACCTTTGGAAAATTCTCGTATAAATTTGATTTAAAAATGACTTTTTTATTCTATAAATTATTTTCGTGACTATTAATGGTCTTTTTGCAAAAAATGTAGGGTTAATAATATAGATCTCGAACGGCTTTAATTATAGTACTGCTCAGTAAAAGATCATTCCTGTTTAAATAATACCTTTCAAATGACATCCTTAAGAATCCGTTAAAATCTTTTAAATGTCATTGATATCTTAGATACTTTTTAAAAATCCTTTGAAATTTTCTGAAATACTACGAAATTATTTGAAACTCCTTAAAAACTCCTTAAAATTACAAACATTTTGAAATTTTTTTATTCAGATGTAATTTCTTGAAATCTCGGGAAAACTCTAATTTGTTTCAATCCCTTTGAATCGTTAGGAATTACCTCCTTTAATTCTTTTTATTCTTATGGAAGCTTTTAATTTCCTTTGGATTCCTATGAATCGCTCAAATATGGTAAGATCCCTTGAAATTTGGTAAATACCGTAAAAATTACTTGATATCCTGTTAATTATCTTAAAAATTCTAATATCTCTTAAAATTTCTGCAAAATTTTTCAAAACTTAAATCAGATGAAACTCTTACATTCCCCCTCGAAATCTTTGAAATTTTCTGAATTCCTTGGTACCTCTATAACACTCTACAACTTTGAAACCCTATAAAATCCTTCCAAAATCTTTGAAAGCATGAGTGTCATTTTTTCAAAATAGTAGCAAAGTCAATAGTGTCAATAGTGTTGTGAGTCCGAGGCCTATGAATGCTTTTAAAGTCGCTAAATGTAAATCTAATGTCAAAATGTCAAACTCAAAATAGCGAATCCAAGATGGCGGATAAAATTACAAATTTGAAGCGGTTTGCGTGAAACTCTTTTTATGAAGGGTTTTGAGGTTTTTGAATTCGAATCTAGCCTCAAAATTATCAAATTCATCATTTTTATAAAAACGGTAAAAATACTACAAATTTTACACCTACAATTCCGAGATAAACTTAAATTCATCAATAATGTATTTGAATTCAATAAGTAATATTTATGAAGAATTGTTGCAGAGCAATTCTTATTTAAATTTTCTTTAGGTATATTCATCTCAAGAACTTCTGCATACAAATTATACTGTCTCATATCATTTGCACTCGTCTGCATTCTCAAGATATATCGTGCATTGACTCCGCTGATAACCACATAGCAGCTTCTTCGCACGGGACTCTTATCGATGAAAAAAATTGGAAGTCTCGACTCTCAAGTGGCATGAAACCCCGCCTTGGTCCTTTTTCGTGTGAATCGATTCGCTAAGCCCGGATGAGATCCAAAGAAAAACCTTAAACCGAGTGGGGCTTGAATTTGGATTAGGGAAAGGTATAAAGTACCTACTCACAGTGCCGTTTCCCCACCGTTAAATTACCGATACTAGAGTTTCCACTCACTGCTAGGAAAAAGTACTTCGAGCAGACTCAAGTGGAAAGTCGTGATTTCGACCGTACGTACGTGACGCCGCTCCTCGAGATTTGCACTTTACCTTAATTCTGGAAATGAATTTTTAACTCCAACGAATATCCTCACGAAATACTTGAGGGAGTAACATTTAATGTTTTATTTTCTTTACAAATACATTTGAAACGATCCTTTGGGATCTTCTTCAAATTCAGAGACTTCAATAGTCTTTTATAAGCCGAAGACCTTTAATCTGAGTCATTTTCAACTTGAAAGCTTTCGTTAGTGGAACGTTTTCCATTTAAAAAGCTTTGCATCTTCTGTACAGTTTTTTTACGACTTCTTAATTAAAGACTTTTCAGTTTAGCGATTTCTTGCGAGATCATTAACCTCAACATTTTTAATTGGCGTTCAATGGGCCTTCTCGTGAAGTTGAAGGTTGCCATTCAATTTAATTAGTCTTATGAATCGCAATTACTATCCATTTTGACGAAACTACAGTGCTTACGAAAACTAAAATTAACTTACGAGAGACAATAAATAAAATTGAATGAGAAAGATAGTGTAAAGAAATTGTTAGTGAGCTGTATAAAGTGATTGTCAATAAGAAGCTTCATGTTTTTATTACTCTATTTCAGGGATCACAGCGATTCAGTAGTTTAATTTTAGGTAAAGCATGGAATTTTCTTCGAAAAAAGTGGACTAAAATGGGATTTAATTTATTAAAAACTTTTTATATCATGTATAGGTATCTCGTGAATATTGAATAAAACTGCCTTCTAACAGAAACTCCTTTTCTTTAGCAAATTTTCTAGTAATTTTTATGTTGGCATTTTTTTAGCTAGGTTTGAAAAATGCACGATAAAAGATGGAACAATAGGTAAGCAACAGAATGAAAAAAGGCTCATGTCTGAATTTTTAAATGTATTTTTATCAGCAGATCGATTTTGATTCCTTATTCTCGTCAATTTTGTTTAGTGCATTCTAGTATTCTAGTATTATAGTATACAAAAAACAAGATATCACAGAAAAGTATTATTCATGAGAATAATAAAATTATGATGATAAAATTTGTGTAAATACGCAGTTTGCTAACACGTCCGACGACAGATCATTTTTATCCGCCTGGGATTTATTGTGTAAAAGTTGAACTTCCTATTTGAATTACTTTGCCGAAACTTAATTTTGCTTGAAGATTCATCACATTCGTGGGAAATTCATCTCTTTGTTTGAAAATTCAACTATTTTGGTAGAAAATGCAACTATTTGGTTAAAAATGCATATCTTCGTGTTAAAAATTCAACTGATTTGCAAAAAATTGGTCTTTATAGCTTGAAAAATCAATAATTTTGTAGACAAATATACAGCTTTCTTAAAAACTCGTCTTTGTGGATTAAGTCAACTGTTTTTGATTTAAAATTGAAAACTTTTTTGTTTATATCAACTATTGCATTTTTCGTTTCGAATTCAGCTTTTTTGTTTGAAAATTAAATTACTTCGTTAAAACTTGAACTACTGTGTTAAAAATGCACTTTTTTATTGAAGAATCAAATGTTTTGTAGAAAATTCGTATTTTTGTTTGAAAATTATTTCTATTGGTAGAATTTCGTCTTATTTGGTTAAAAATAAAACTGTTTGGTTAAAAATAAATCTGTTCCGACTGAGGATTCAATTATTATATTGAAAATTCATCCTTTGAAGATGAATCAAAATCTCTTAATTTAAAATGAAATATTTTTTGGTTGAAAAAATATTGTTTTTTTTTCTAGTAGAACTACTTTGTTGTAAATATATATTTTTTGTTGTTGTTGAAGATTTATCATATTAGCTGGAAATTCATCTCTTACTTTGAAAATGTACCTACATATTTTGTTGAAAATTGATCATTTTAGGTTAAAAAATCAACTATTTTGGTAGAAAATGCAATCATTTGATAAAAACTGTTGTTTTTTTGCTTGAAAACTCAACGATTTGGTTGAATCTTGAATTACTTTGTTAAAAATTCATTTTTGTTGTTGAAGATTCATCATTTTAGTTGAAAATTTATCTGGTTAGTTCGAAATATAAATATTTTTTTGAAAATTCATCTTTTTGGGTTAAAAATTCATCACTTTTGAAAGAAATTCCATCTTTTTTGTAGAAAATTTAACTATGATGTTAAAAACTTATATTTTATTTATATATATTTATATTATTTTCGTGTTGAGAATTCAACTATTTTATAGAAAATTTGTCTTTATCGCAGGAAAATTTAATAATATGGTTAAAAAATCAACCATTTTGTTGAAAGTTCGTCTTTTTTTATCAATTCAACAGTTTTTGATTTTAACTTAAAATCTATTCTGGTTGAAAATTCAAATACTTTATTAAAAATGATTTGTTTTTGTTAAAGATTCACATTTTAGTAGAAAATTCATGTTTTTCGTTGAAAATTTCTAGATTTTTTTGGTAGAAAATTTGTTGTTCTTTGTGGTTGAAAATTATTTTTTCAATCTGAAAATTGAACTATTCCAATTTTTGTTGAAAATTGATATTTTTTGGAAAAAATGCGATTAGGTACGAACTTATGATCCGTGATATTTAATATTCTTATACAATAATTAAATGGGGAGGGCCACGGACACTTGTGTTTTCTATTCAAGCATGAGAGTGGGATAACTATACGGTGTATTTAGTATGATGAGGTCGCAGTGTACGTTTTCTGGTAGTAATAAAGATAATGTCACTCTAAAATCTCTTGGCTCTCTTCAGATAAGCCCAGGTTGTGTGAACTGTAACTTCACAGTCTACATGGCATTATGCTCACACACATACTCTTAATGTACATTGTTGTCTGCTACAAGACGGATGAAATGTACCCCGGAGATACTTACATTGAAAATGGGGTGTCAACTTCACATTTTAAATCTCCGAAGTACCATTATGTCATTTTTCGAAAATAAAAAGTTGTGGAATTAGAAATCGATACAACGCGAAAAAGTAACATATTGGGATCAGAAAAAAAAAATTGATTAGCATTTCGAACTCGAAAGTTCATTGCCTCACTACCCGATTCGGGTAGTGTTTCTAGGTGGATAAATACTACCAGTGTGGGTCCACCACACCCACGACGGGCCAACACCACGCAGTATTCCCCGAACGGTCACCCATCCAAGTACTAACCGCGCCCAACGCTGCTTAACTTCAGTGATCTTACGGGAACTGGTGTTTTCAGCGTGGTATTGCCGTTGGCCATTGGGATCCAAAGGAAGGATAATTCATTTTGAATCCATATAGATATGCAGCCTAGTTACCCGCGCTCGAAAAACATGTTAATAAGATTTCTTGCTTGCAGAGTTGTTAAATTTCCTTGAGTTTCAATTTTTTTAAGGAATTTTTAAGGATTTTTAAGGGATCAATTTCAGTAAGGGATTTTAATCAAACTTGAAAAATTGTCAGTGTAAAATTTTTCTGAGCATGCGCAGGCATTTTTATCATATAAATACACTAGAAAAAAATTAACAAGACCCAGGAAGCGAAATTAAAAATACAATTACTTTTATAAATTCTGATCTTGGAATTTAATCAAATTAACTTTAATAACTTGTGGTTCAAAACATTTTGTCTAAGTATGTGTGGGCTTTTTAGAAAAAAAATACAATTTTTTTTCTTCAATTTGATATTACTAAATTTTCGACATTTTTAATTTGAAATCGTGCAACTGTTACGGAATCATATTAAAAATGTAATTCTTGACAGCTGTTAATTCAAAATTCTTTATTTTTAATTTTTTACTGATTTAATTTTGAACATTTAAGGGTTTGGAATTTAAAATTACACTGTTTTTAAC
>CAKNXH010036679.1:0-25541 GCA_932178445.1 Andricus quercusramuli | reverse complement strand
AACTCTGTATCAGCATATCAAAGAGTGATTTTTAAAGTAGAGCTGCTGACAAGAGCATCGTATGAAAAATTTCCATTCTACAAGATTATTCTCAAATCAGAGAATGTTATTGTAGGGCTAGATTGATGGCAGTCCATGTTCATCTGTAACAATATAACGAAATAAATTAGTATTGGAATGTTTGTTTCTTGTTTACTTGTTAGTTTATTCCCTTATAACTTCCTCTTTGATTTCAATAGTCATACTGTTGTGTGGAAAAAAGATAAAACGCATTTACGGAAGGAATTAGTATTTATATAAGTAATTTCTCAAAATCGAAATTTTGTTTGGATATCCATGAAATGTTCCACATTTCAGTATAAGGACACCCTATATAGTTTAATTGGGATCATTACAAAGTAGCACATTCCACAAGATGAAAACTTGAGAGTAATGCATTTTTTATTATATATTGAAGATCGAAACCGCGAGTTGCGAGTTAGTATGAATGAGAGGAATAAGCAATGACTAATTGTTTATAATATTGGATGTTGATTTTGGCTTCAGGGTCAGAATGAATAATTCAATAATTTCATATTGAACCAAACGTTTCGGCGCACAATGGTGGCCCTCGTCAGTGGGTAATTTTTATTCTGGAAAAGACAGTTACTAAAATTTAAGGGTTTTAAAATTTAAATTCAAATTTAAGGGTTACTAAATAAGGGACGCAGTGGAAGAATTCAATTCATATATGAAAATTATTTGAAATTTGGTTAAGTACAGTCTTGAATGTCTTTGGTAATGTATGCATAAATTTCAAATGAGTGTTGCCATTACAATAATTGGACAAATTAATAAAATTTGTAATATAATCTACAGAAGTATCTTGTCCTTACAATAATTGGGCAATTTAATCAAATAAAATTTGTAATATAATATAATGGTTCTGTGCAGTCTTAAGTGATAATAGGCCTTGGTAACTTTAGTACAGTTCTCAGAAATTAAAAAATGTATTCCCATTATACTGACGTCTATTTCGTTTGAAAAATGCATGAAAACTGATGCATTAGTTAGTGTTCTCTAACGGTTTGACGCGATAAGTGGAAGAAGTTTTTCACCATAGAGTTTTGTAAGGAGCGGAAAAGTGGACCTTTTTCAAAGGCAGCGGGGTAAGGAGTAAGTTGGTCTGTTGGACAGGAAGGGACAGCTGTACAAATTTGAGAGAAACCACTCTTCGATACATATGCATAATTTTAGAAGAAAGTTATTCGTTGTCGATTTTAATTTTATTTCACTAAGTTCTTTTTGTTTTATTTTAATAAGTTATCTCATTATTAATAAAACATTTCACCAGCAAATTTTCTATTATTATTAAAATTTTTTTTAACTTGACCTGTTATCAATAAAATATTTTACTAACAGGAAATTTTTTTTGATTCAGATCAATCGTTTTTTTGTAAGTGTAGACAAGTAATATCATTAGTTGAAAGTTATTCTCTTTCGGTTCAAATTTCATTTCCTTGGTTTAAAATTCAACTATTTTGTCGAAATTTCGATTTTTCAAACATCCTTTACGTGAATATTCAACTATTATATTTTTGGCAAGTTGTCTTCTGTCTGAATGTAGAAAATAAATATATTTAGAAAAGTAATGTTATTATTTGAAGCTTTATCTTTTTGGGGGTAAAAATTATTTCTTTGCTTAAAAATGTAACCATTTTGTTGAAAATTAACTTTTCCTCCATTTTTGAAGTGGAATTTTACTTATTATCTTTTTGGTATGGTGTATTTTGTCTAAATGTAGGGAAGTAATCTCATTAGTTAAAACTTCACCTTATTCGGTTCAAAATTCATTTCTTCGGTTGAAAATTCGTTTCTTCTAACATTCTTTAAAAAATGAAGATTTAACTATCATACCAACAAAATTTTTTGCTGACTCAGCCAACTCGTATTCTAAATGCAGGAAATTGATCTTATTAGTTGAAATTTAATCTTTTTGATTCAAATTTGATTTTTTGCATAGTAAAGTTAAACTATTTTATTAAAAATTGTCTTTTTTTTTTTTTTTTTTTTGAGAATTCAACTATTATATTTTGGTATGTTGTTTCTTATATAAATATAGCGGAGTAATCTTATTGATTAAAACTTCATCATTTTGATCCAAATTACTTTTCTTTTGCTGAAAATGTAACTATTATATTGTTGGCATGTTGTCTTCTATCTAAATGTAAATAAGTAATATATTCATAAAAGTAATCTTGTTAGTTGAAATTTCATCTTTTTGGTTAAAATTTCACTGTGGTTGAAAGTTTGAACTATTTTGTTGGAAATTCTGTTTTTCAAACATTTTATGTAATCGATTGTCTTATTTATATTTTTATTTAGGAGTGAAAAATTTAGTTATCGCATTTTTTCTATGTTGTCTCTTATCTGAATGTAGAGGAGTAATCTTAGTAATTAAAACTTCACCTTTTTGGTTCAAATTTCATTTGTTTGGTTGAATGATTTACATTTTAGTCTATCTTTACACTTTTTTTTCTACAAAACGGACACGACTGACACTACGAGGGTAGCTTTTCTTTTTTGATAGCTTGTAATTTAGGTAGTAAGATAGGATGACATTTCATGAAACAGTGGCCCTTAAAACATATCTAAGAACCATGAAAGCCGAAAGCGCTTTTTCAGATATCGCAATATACGTAATAACAATATTTAGTCAAAAAATATAATATTTAGAGTAAAAATATAATATTTAGAGTAAAAATATCAAATTTTTTGAATAAATTGATTTAAAAAATGTTTGTGATGAGAATGTGATCGTTGAAGTCGAAAGAGCTTTAACAAAAGAGAATTCACTATCACTAATTAACTCACCGACCGAGGAGCCAACTGTGTTTCAGAACTTGTCAAAAATTTCGAGAATATGTTAAGATTCCGACATATCAAGACTTCCATCTATCATCCACAATCCAGCGGAAGTCTAGAAAGGTCACACTCAGGCCTGAAAGACCTGATAAGAACATGCATGGAGGACAATTCAGTTGAATGGGATAATACACTAAAAATCGTTACCATGGCTCATAATATGAAATCATAAGGAATTTATGTACCCGGAGACCTGGGGAAGCTTATCAAACAAACACCAGCAGTATTTTATTGGAACGTGCATCCAAACAAACGGCAAGGAAATTTGCGTTTTTATTTTTTTTTTCAGCAAATGGCCGTTTTTCTCTAATTTGACTGAACTATGAAGGATTTTAACACATTTTATGGATTTGGAAGATTTTAGGATATTTTACAAGATTTAAAGAAATGTTAGTCTTTCAAAGAAACTGCTTCATCCTTTCAGGACTTAATTTGGAAATGTTCAATTGTTCATCCTCAAGTCTTTTAGTTTTAATTTGTATACATTTTCAAAGTAAAAAATATTATTTCTAATGCTTAAATAATTTCAAATTGAAAGCGTTCAGATTGGACAATTTTGACTTTGTAATAACAATAACAAAATTCGACTACGGTATAAAGTAATAATTAACAATTATGTTTTATTGCGTATGTTTCTAAATAATTGCTTGTTGAAAACATGGGTCTACTCTACTAGATAAGAGTTATCTCCTACGGACCACCAAATAAAAAGCTATACAAATTTATAGAGACAATTAATATGTTTTTTTAGGTTTAATTAACTCTGAATGAAAGTTTTTCAATTTGTAATGGCTTACAATTTGCAAGAAAAGAAAATTTACATTTTCATTAAATTTTAATTTTCTCTGGTTGATGATTTAACTACTTTGTTAAAAAGTTGTCTTTCTTGGATGAATTTAACTATTTTTGATTCAAAATAAAAAATCTTTTTTGGTTGAAATACACACAATTACATTTTTCATTAAGAATTCATCTTTCATCGTTGGAAATGTAACTATTTTGTTAAAAATTTATCTCTTTTGGATGAATTCGACTGTTTTCAACTTGAAATTAAAATCTATTTTCATTAAAATATCAATTAATACATGGCTTGTTGAAAATTCATCTTTCTTCTTAAAAATTGAACTACTTGCTTAACAGTTGAACTATGTTATTGAAAATTCATTTATTTGTGGTTGAATATTCATCATTTTAGTTGACAATGTAACTTTTTCGTTGAAAATTAGTCTTTTATAGTAGAAAATTAATCTTCTTGGTGGATAATATTTTGTATAAGATTCGTGTCTTTTGTTAAAAATATAAGTGTTTGGGTGAAAATTAATCTGCTTTGGTTCAGGATTCAGCTGTTTTTTTTTTAATTCGTCTCCTTTGGATGAGTTCAACTGGTTTTGATATGAAATAAAAATATTTTTTGGCACTGAATTTGTTCTAAATTCTACAGATTTTCGAAAACTAAAATGTCCCTTGTTCATCCTCAAGTCGTTTAGTTTTACTTTGCATACCTTTTCAAATTAAAGAATACTATTTTTGTTGCTTAAATAATTTCAAATTAAAAGTATTTAGATTAGAAAATTTTGAATCCGTAATTGTACATCTCAGAAATTTAAACGTTGAAAAACACTACTTTTAATTAAGATTTATGCTTTCATTACGTACGTTTTAAAATAATGATTATTCAATTTGAATTTTTAACCCAGAAATAAGTTTCTACGAAAAAAATTGAATTTTTCAACCAAAAGGGATGAGTCTTTAATGAAATATTTGAATTTTCTACCAAATAGTTGAATTTTTATTCATAAAGATGAAATTCGTACTAAAACAGATGATTAAGAAAACAGTAGAATTTTCAACCAAAAGTATGACTTTTTAACAAACTAGTTTTATTTTCAACCAAACAGTTGCATTTTTACCAAAGAAAGATGAAATTTCTCTTGAAACAGATGAATTTTCAATTTAAAAAAAAAAACTAAAAAAAAAAGTATAATTTTCATCCAGAAAAGATTTCAGTTCTCTTTTCAACACCAAAATATTAAATTTAACCAAAAAGTGAATTTTCTCAAAAATAGTTATATTTTCAACAAAACAGCAGAATTTCCAGCCAAAAGTATGATTTTTCAACAAAATTGTTGAATTCTACGCCAACAGTTGCATTTATAACCAAGAAAGATATAATTCCTGCTAAAGCAGGTGAATTTTGGAATCAGACATACAAAAAAAAGATTTGAATTTTCAAACGAACAGTTGCATTTTTATTCAAGAAAGATGAAATATTTCTTCTGAAACAGATAAATTAAAAAAAAACGTTGAAAAAATAGTTAAATTTTCATCCAGAGAAGATTCCAGTTCACTTTCCAACACCAAAATAAGAATTGTAAACTATAAGAGAATTTCCTGCTAGATTGTTAAATTTTCAACCAAGCATTTGCATTTTCTTCCAAGAAAAACTAAAATTCTACCAAAACCGGTGAATTTTTAAATCAACAAGACAAATTTTCAAAAAAAGAGTTGAATTTTCATCCAAAAGGATTTCAATAGACTTTTCAACAAGAAAATACAAGTTTTGAACAAAAAGTAAATTTTCTAGGAAATAGCCGAATTTTCAACAAAACAGTTGCATTTCTGTCCAGGAAAGATGCAATATTTCTACTACAAAAGATGAAGTTTTAAATTAAAAAGACAAAATTTTAAGAAAAAAATATTTTTCATCCAAAAAAGATTTCAGTTGGCTTATCAGCAACAAAAATGAATTTTAAACAAAATGTTAATATTATATGAAAAGGGATGCATTTTTAACCCACAATGGCCAATTTTCAATAGAGCAGTTGAATTTGCAAAAAAGTGACGTCTTTTTAAGAAAATTGTTAAATTTTCAACGAAATAATAAAATTTATAACTAAAAAGATAATCCCAATCGGTGAAATATTACATATTGTGACATTGACTTTAAAATTGCGCAGAAATTATCATTAATTTCAAGAAATAATTCCACAATTCGGTTTGCAAACAAATTCAAAAATTCAATTTTCCGACCATAAAATAATTCTCGCAATCACAAAAATCATTTTGCAACGAATTTTTGAAATCTATTGGACAAAATAGAGAAAGTATCTTTCCTATTTTAATTTAACTTTATCTTACATCTTGAATTTTTAAAATATGGAAAGGTTATTCCACGGAAAAAAGCATTTTTTTTCAATTTTTCTTCTTCTAAATTTATGCTAACACAAAGATGACTTTCTGTCAATTTTATGCAGGTCAAGTAATTTTTTTTGCCACGCGATTTTTTTTGAAATCTTACATATATAAATAAAAAGATATTCGTACAAATTAAAAAACTGAGAAATGAAAAAATAACTATATAAAACAATAATTTTGAAAATAATAGAAAATCGTATGATTTGAAAACTGAAAAACTCAAGAAAAGGATTACCAAAAATTGAAAAAATTGAAGACAGGTTTTCATTTTTTGCATAGTTTTATAAATAAGAAAATATTTGAAAAGAGTATCATCATTTAAAACATTGAAAAAGTACTAAAAAATAGATTTTTTTGATATTTAAAAAGCCGTTGAATTATAATGCGTGAAAATAAATAAATTGCCAAGAAAAATCTTTCCGAAATTAATTTCGTTTCTGAAATAGCATATCCAAAATTTCCGAGTTTTCCGCATTATTACTGAAAAGGTTTTTCAATAATAAAAAGAAATTATGTGAATATTTTTTTGTATTTTTCAAGTTTTTTAATTATGGCGCTTTTGAAAAATATGTTTTTATTTATATAATTTTGAGTCACACAAAAACTGGAAGTTTTTTCACATAATAAAATTTCTCTCTTACTTCTGTGATTAACGTTTGCTTGTTCTTAAAGCATATGATTTACAATTTTTTTAAATAATTGTTTGTTTTATATTGTTATTTTTTCAGCCTATTAATGATGAAAAATTATTTTTCCATTTGAATAATTTTAAAGGACACAGAAGAAGCAAAATGTTTCAAATTTTCAAGGTTTAGTTTTTAAAGGAGTATTTGTTGAATGCGTGATTTTAGTGAAGGTGACGTTGCCTATTTACTTGGGTCACAATATTACCTTCGTTTTCTATCAATAAAGCTGATAATGCTACGCAATCGGGTTCTTTCATTGAACTTTCGCATTGCACAGCTCCACACAAGAAATCGAGAAAATTACCCCTGGAGTCTGACTATGTCTATCATATGTTTTCGGGGTCGTTAAATGCAAATTCAGGGTCCACTTAGCCCCACCACGTCAGGAATTTCCATAACCTTAAAAAATAGGCCCAAAACCCCAATAAATCATTTATCCATTGACCACTTAATCCCGATAAACCGTTAACACCTTGAACCCTTGAACCCATAATCCCATAACCTCAAAATGTCATAACCTTAAAACCACCATACATGGGAAAAAAGACATACACACAGAGAAATGTCCTCTTGTGACAAAAGAATGTTTCTTGATGTGAATGGAATTTCCTTGAATCTTTCTAATCTCGCAGCCGAATAATTCTCTTTGTGTAAAAAATATATTCACGTCGTTCGAAACAAAACAGGCAAGAGGAGGATGCTTTTGTTTTCAAGATAACTTTTTCTCAAATCTGTCAAATCTTCGGACCGCAGTTCGTAGAGGTGGGTTCTTTGGCCTGAATGCAGTATAAAGCTACAAGACGCCATACATCTACGAGCGATTTTGAAGTTCGCATTTACACGATGAGCCTAGTAAATCAAACAAATTTTGTTATGATTGTGGTACTTATGAACAATCCAAATCTCGGAAAAATATCGGTGATGCCAGGCCCAGCGGAACAGGTGGGTACTGTGGGTAGTACTACCCACATGGAATCTCGGAAGGTGGGTAATTACCCACTTGGAAATTCGAGCGAAAAAACATGCATTTGGGTTTTGATCCATTTTCATAATAAGCGCGCGTAAAGACCAAATCCGATCTGACCCAATCAGACCGCACTAGCGAAGATAGTCAGCTGATGCGCGTTTCATATGCGCGTGAACTACGAGAGAGGAAAATAAAGTAGACGATAGAGCAGGCAGGTAGTTGTGCAGGTTATTGTGAAAGAAAAGTTTAGGTAGTGGTTTCTTTTTTCAACACATTAGAGCGATTCATTATTGATGAAACAGTAGACGTGAAAAAAATCATCAAATTTTAAAAGGGGGATTTTAACGAATTCAGATTATCAAGTCGTAGAGATGTGGCATTGGTTTTGATGAAACGTACGGATGTAAGACCAGAATCTTTAAAAGATGTCGTGCAATTTATGAAAGAAAACGTTTGGTGTCAAGAACTCGTTCCTGAATATTCGAGATTCATTGAATTACTCATAAACATTCCTGGGTCATCTTGCTCCAATGAGAAAAGTTTTTCTGTTTTACGTAGAGTAAAAAATTATTTGCGATCGACTATGGCACAAAACCGACTGAACCATGTCGCGATTTTACATACATACCCTGAAAGTGTTGATAAGCTCGATTTAGAAATTCTGATGGATGAATTTATCTGTAAACATTCGAAACGGACTTCTGTTTTTGCACTTCGAACATGAATGATTTACAATTATGATAACGCGATAAAACGATTGTTTGTTTTCTGAAATAATTATAAAGAATAAAAAAATGGTAAATGTTACGTTTACGTCGATTTTTTTTTGAAATTATGAAATATTTAATTATGACAACGTTCCGCGGGCAGCTTCGGAACGTTCCCGGAACGTGTAAAATGTCCGCCCGTTGGGAACGTTTCAGGAACGTTCCACTGGGACCTAATGAGAACCTTCCATTATTGTTATTTTTAACTACAATTATCTTGTAAACCGTAAGAGATAGGTAAGAATGAATGTCATTTTTTAGTTTTGAGTACCACATATACTACACTATAATATGATATTTGTATCATAAATTGACATCGATTTTGACCTATCACTTACGGTTTACGCGTTTTTTATTGATGATAATAAAAATAACGTTAATTTATGCTTGGAACGTCCCCGAGCGGCGGTCATTTTACACGTCCCGGGAACGTTCCGTGCTATCAGGGTGAGAGTGATAGTGAAATGGAATCAGACAAATCGAGGGCGAGTGTAGAGGATCGGGGATCAAAAAAATCAATGCCACAATTTTTCAGTCAAGAAGAACTAAGTGACTTACATTCTCAAATAGAGAAATTAATTTTTAACGAAAATAGATTATTTTTCAAACGAGAACAATAATTTTTTACCAAAAAAAAGATGAATATTCAACGACATGGTTGAATTTTCAACCGAAAAAATAACTCATGGACCAAAGAGATGATTTTTTAACCGAAAAGAATAATTGTCAACAAAAAATAAACTAATTTTCATGAAAATAGTTAAATTTTCCAACAAAGAGCAAAAATTATGAGATAAAACAAAATAATTCCAAATATTCACCAACTCCACTTTAAACAACGGATCTCTGATGTCGATGGTAAAATCCGTATTTTTTTTATTTGTAGAATAAAACAGATGGAGAAAGTCTTTCTTTCACTAAGGGTGGCCCCTGTACCGAAAAACCAAGAATATTATAAGACCGGGAAATGACAGTGAAATTATTTTTCAACCGGGAATTTTACAAATTTTTAGAAAAGAAATCTGTCCGAATTAAATTTCAACCGTTTTTTAAATAATTAGTTCAATTCTTATCTTTTTCATTTCTGATAAAATTCAGTTTAGAATACATAATTCGAAAATCTTTCACCCTAAAAATTTTCCAGCTTAGAGATTTTAATTTTTCAGCATACAATTAATTTAAAAAAAATTTAAATGCAGTTTCAAACGATCAAAAATTGAAAGCGTTTGAAATCGAAGATTTTGGATAATAAATATTTTTAGTTGATCAACTGTGAATATAAATTAATTAATAATTAATTACACGATGTGGATTCAGTTCACAATTTTAGAATTTTCAAATTTTAACGTTAAAAATTAAACTGTTTCAATTGGAAAGTCTTATTAGTTAAACAAATGTAAACGCTCGATTGAAAGTTTGTGAACCGTTTAAAATATTAAAATAACTTAAAAATAATATATTCATAATCAAAGGATTTCATTCAATTTCAAAAACATTGTTTCAGTCTAAAATGTTCCATTTTTAAACCATTCAATTTGAAATGTTTTCATTAAGAAAAAGAACAATTACTTAATATTTACAAATATCTTTATGTTAATTTTAAATCGCAGTAATTATAAATCAAGTTCTATTCAAAAAACTTAAATTTCAGTCAAATTGTTGGATTTTGATATATAAATAATAATTAAACACCTATTATTCTTAGAAAAAAATTCGAGTAAGTTGAAGAGATTTTTCAAAGATTTGAAAAATTCGAAATTATTTTAAAATTTTAAATGACTTCAAATATTTTAAACAAAGTTCCCATGCGCACCAAAAAATCCGATTATTCGTACTGACATCTCCGTGCAAATAGCTTTTCTGCAGATTTCGAACAAAACATTCAGAAGCTTTTTAAGAATTGTCAAAGGCTTTAAGAGAATAAAAAACATTTCCTTAGGATTCCTAGGAAAATTCAAAATGATTTTTTATTTTGGAAAATTAATTTTAAGAGGATATTTAAAAACATTTAGGAAGATTTACAAAATTGTCAAAAATTAATGTGGGAGATTTGAAAGAAAAATTTGTTATTCGACAGGATTTAAAAAAAAAAATTAATTTTCAAGATTTTGGAATGAAATTTTTAAGTATTTCCAAAAATTTAAAGCCATTTAAAATAAAAATAATATAACTTTTAATTTAAAAAGTGTTCAGCTTATAAAAAAATGTAAGTGTTCAATTTGTAATATTTCAATCTTAAAATTGCTTAAAATGATATAATTTTGAAAAATTTTTAATTCAATGATTGATTCTTTAATTTAGAGCATTGAAAATGACAACGTGGATTTATATTTTTGGAACTGAATCTGCATCTTTGAACTCTACAATTTATAAGAGTTAAAAATTTTAATTTCGCTGTTTAACTGCATTTAATTAAAAATTGTTCAGTTGAAAAGTGTGAGTAGCTTCCATTTTATACGTGCAAATTATTGAGCATTGAAATAAAAAATATTTTGGGTGCTTCAATTTGCAGCTCAGCTATTATTACCTAAAATAGAAAAAATGGTTAGCTTTAGAGTTTGAATTTTTCAATTTCGTTGATTGCGAACCAGGAAAAAAGCGGGCATTTTTTTCTTTGATTAAAACGGCCAGACCAGTGCTCCCAATCTTGCTCCCCAATCGCACTGCGCATGCGTTTATTTTGCAAGCAATGAAAAATGTACTTCTATGCATTTTCTAATTATGATTTGTTTAAAACAATTAATTCGCATATTTTGAACATTTTAAATAAGCGCGCGCTATGCAGCCAATCATAAATTTGGTGCGACGCATGCGCAGTAAGATTGGGGAGCAAGATTGGGAGCACTGATATGGTTGTGATTGCAGCGCCTCTGTAGGTCGTGCTCACCGCGAATACGAGTGGACTTCCGTCTCACCGCCATTTTATCTGACGTCACAACTTGAAGAGGTCCGTTGACGGTGAATGACGCGCTTTTTTGAAACTATTACATGTGTAAATCAATTTTTTATAATAAATCATCATTGTGCAAATGAGAAAAAGTAAATTTTCAGATCACAAAATAGACTTTCAGAGTTCAATCTGAAATAACTGTTTGAGTGTACTCTTTACAAATAAATTATTGATTTTAAATCCAAAGAGAGGAATACTTTGTAATACAAATGTAATTTTTGAATCATTCATTATATTTTTTTGTACTTTATGATTATTATACTTATATTGTGAAAAAATGATTTGCGTATTTAATCATTTCAAATAAGCACGCGATCAAAATCCAATGAGGCTGCTGGTGCGGTGCATGCGCAGTGCAGTTTGGGAGCACTGAGAAGAAGGAAAAGGAGAATGGGTTTAAGTTTTGAGCTTTTGAGTTCATTTCAAACGTAGCAGCGTAAAAGTAAGGAAGTGGCAAGGACAGTGAGATCCAAGCTACATTCACATCAGGCGTCAAGTCTATTATTTTCATTTAAGGTAAGTACCAAAACCCTTAGAAGATTATATATTTGGAGAAAAACCAGGTTAATATCGATTCTGCATAAATAAATCCTACACAATCAAAGTTCGTAATTTTTAAAATTATTTTAATTTAAAAATTTATGTAGAAAACGTTATTATTACGTTAGGGTGTTCCTGAATGACACGCTTCTTATTTACTCATCTGATAAAGTAAATCAAGTGACTCGCGGATTTATTGTCCATAGGAGAATTGAAAAAAGTTATTGAAGTGAAAAAGTTATAAAAATATTTAAAACTGAAACCGTTTATGACATTTTGTTGAATGTTTTAACAAATAGGCATTTTCATACATTCAATGCTTGAGATTATACAAATTCGTATTTGATACGTTTGCAATTTAACTGACCAAATATTCCTTCTTTAAACGTTCCAAATCACTCAAAAATTATAATCGGCGTTTCAATTCAATAATGCGGATAGTGTGTTTTATTTATATTTATTCAAAACATTCTCATCATTATCATTCCCGAATTTGAGCATCTCCAAGGGGATAATTTAAAATGGAACCATTTTGAAACCGATGCTTTTAAATTTCAAAACTTTCAGACTAAAATTTCCGAATTTGAACAATTTCATTATGGGTGAGTTGAAATTCCATCATTCATGATTCATAGCTTACCAAATGAACATTTTTTTTAATTCAACAATCTCGCAATTGAATGGTTTCAGATTAAAATGTTGAAAATAAGACAATTCCAAAAACTCAAAAATGGAATGTTTGGAAATTTCCGAACCTTTCTTCTTTCAGGAAAAAGAAAGAAATTTCAAACCAAATATTTTTGAATTTGTGTCACTAGAAAACATACGCGCGCTGCGGCGCTTGCCTATAAGTTTTGTTTCAAGTAATGAATCAAAAATCTTTTTGTTACCTTTTTATGTATATTTTATAAAATTTGAAAAAATTAATGTAAAATATAATTTTCAATTGAATTTTAATTTCATTTTTTTAACATTATATATATGCTTTTTTTCAAATTTTGAAGTGTAATATTTTTTTTTCATTGTGTCGCTTCTAGCAAAGCGCTCTTTTTAATTTTTTTTTTCACTGAAAACAGTGATTGAGTTTTCATCAGTAATTTGCAGGTATACTCTTCCATCGTTAGCATCTGCAAAAAGCATTGAATCTATTATTAATTTACAATAATTCACTCTGTAATTTTTTACACATTAATCTTATTTTCAAAGTGTTTCTCCATATAATGAGAAATGTATTTTATAACTTTTCAATGATATACCTGATGGTGATTTGATGTATCCCTTCAAGTTTACTGCACTTCCTTTCTTCAAAACAGGTATGTAGCCATGAACTTCTGAAATTAAAAATTTTGTTAATTGATTATGTGATATATATATATATACATATTTTTATAATTATGTAATATATACTTACTGATGAAACCTTTTGCCATTCCCACATGTTGTAATTGAATCATTTCAGGTTCCTTTAGTCCCGTATCATTTGAAATTTCTTTAGAAATTATAATTGTGCTTGATTGCACAATTAATTCAAATGGAACATTGCCCAAATTCTACTGGCTGTTACTGACATATTTTGCGAAAGCTCCATCTATATTTACTTCCTACAATAATGAATTTGATTAATTATAATTTTTTCAAATTAAATCATTATAATTTTGTGTAATAATTTCTTATTTAATTATTTCTATTAATATATCAATATTTTGATTTAAAAATTTTATCTTTTTCTAATAATTAAATACATATATTTTATATTACTAATTTATTTTTTGAAAATTATATGATATAGAATTTCCTAATTTTATGAAATAAAATAAATAAATCTTACGTGATTCAATTTAACTCTCTCTCTCAAATCTGGAATTTGTTTGTTCCACACCACGACTTTGATTCTTTTGCCATCATTGTTATTGACGATGAGCCTCCATATCTCCTTTTGAGATGAAACTTCACCGAAGAACTTCGGCATGGCTTCTAGTTCCTCCATGTATAGCCAAAAATTTCACTGAAATTATAGAGAAAAAAAAATGATATGAATAATAATATAATATCTAATCTTATATAATATAAATTTATATTCTTCAATGTACTTACACAGGTGCATCTTTATTCTTTATATTATTGAGAGCTGCTGTTTGATGTATATGGTAATTTATTCAAATCTTCTTCATCGAAATTTGAATCACTGTCATCTTTGTTTTGCTCCTCGTCTATATTTGAATTATATTGATTTACATGTATTAAATATACTAATTTTTATATTTATATTTCAATTGAAAATAAACTTATCTTTTTCTTAACGTTATTGTTAATTTATAAATGAATATTACTTTTTTTTTTCATTTTCTACCAATTTTTTCTCGATTACAATCTTTATGTATAATTTTCTCCAAATCATCTACTATTCCTTCCACACTTTAATCTAAAATATATAACATTCATTTCAAAAAGACTTCAAAGTATTGGAAAAATATTTTATTTCATATAGTTTTGAATATTCAAAGACTTACTATAAAATTAATGTAAATAAATAAAATTATTTGTGTAATATGATATCAACCTAATATCGTTACGAGTATTTTGAAAAAATTTATAATCTGTTGAAATTCTTTTAAATATTTTTAATTCTATGTAAATCTTCTGAAATAATTCAAAATTTTTTGAAATTGTAAAAATTAGGTTTAATTGCATTAAAATTTTTTTTTTTTTTTGTCAAATATTATGAAATTTCCAGAAATTAATTAAGATTCTTTAAAAATTATTCATATTACATGAAATCACTTATAACTTTTCGACATAATTTTGAATTTTGTCAAGGTTATTTAATTCATTCACATATATCTCATTCTTTTATACAGCGTAAAATAAATATATTAATATTAAAACTTATGAAAAATTAACATTAGAATTCGAATGTCCTAAATAGTTTTGGTAAGGTTTTTATTATTATTCTTCTTTTATTTTATATTTATTTTTAAATGATATTTTGAAAGTTATAATATAATTTTTTCATAACTTTTGAAACTAATTACTGTTGCTACCATCGTTCTCAGAATCAGAATCCTCGGAATCGGATGTTTGGTTGTCCTGATATACGCCAGAAGCTGACTTCACTTGTGCCCCTCCTTGGGCAGTTTCCAGCAGTTGTGAGATTTCCACAATCTCTCGGCTTATTATAGGTTGCCTATAAATTTCCTTGTGGATATCCTTGCAGTGTCCCATAAAATTGTCAAAGTGTGCCACCTCTTCCTCATTGATGTTCAATAATATGCCCAGCTGAGCAACATGTTTCCTGAGTGTTGTTCCTCGCAAGCTCGAGGGCATCTCCGCACCATATTTTTTCGAGAATCTGCGCAATAAATTGCAGGCTCTCGAGTGCTTGGGTACTCCAGGTCGCGAGCTTGGTAATCCAAAGACGAACTCGTTCAGACCTGCAATATGCAGATTTGGCCTATTTTGCAGAAGCATCTCAATGCATTGAAGATGCAAAGGACTCAACAACACAGGAACGATTCTCTCCAGCTTGCCTCGGATGGTAAACCGTGCATAGTTTTTGGCTATCTCCTTCGAGGCTGGCGAGAGAGTTGAGAATAAGTCTTTGTTTGATTTTTCGTCAAGTTTTTGACGTACTTCAAAATCACTTATTTCAATCCTTTCAAGCTCTGCTAAATGAATATAGTGTTCGAAAGTAAATTCCCTTTCCAAGTTCACTAGAGCACCTTCCATTTGGTTTAAAAAAAACAACGGTTTCATATCGCCAAGGGTAGGAAGAGAAGCTGTTTTTCTCCTCTTGACCTTGTGTTGCGTTTCCAGTGCCGGCTTATTCCTGGACACTCCAAAATCCTCCGTATTTTTCTGCTTGACTGGGTCCTGGGCTTTAATCCAGTGAGATGGAAGGATGATTCCGATGCACTTTATTAAAGTCCCGGGTCCTATTGCAACAGCAGGTGCTTTAAAAGTGCCAAGCTGCTCATTGTACCCTGACACTTTTCTTACACCTGTAATGTAAGTGTCGTAATATTTTGCGTCGAGCAATGCGGCCAGTTCAGTGATACTGGAATCAATTTCCTTCACCGCTAACACTAAGCGACCAGTCAACCTGATGCGCGCTCTGATCATCTAGTATTGGTGTGGCAAAATGTACTTAACGCACATTTTATTGCCATACGGATTGACGAGCCAATCTAATCTGATGCCACGGAAAACATCGTCTAATCTCAAAACAGGAAAAATAGTTTCCCTTAATTTTGTTGACGCTGTTTCGTGGATCGTGCCAACCAATTTTTTGCTGAGGGTCATTAAAAATTTATCCTTGGTGCTATTTTTACCTGAGCATTTGCTGTAATGACGCCGTATGGAATTGTTAGAGTAGGACCCTTTGCAGTAGAAGCACGTAGCGAAACCAACACCATTCTTCTGAAACCTGTCTTAGGGACGCCTCATTACAATCCTTTTCCAGTGTTGTAAGCTGCGGTCGTGTTATAGACATAAGCACCAGATTTCCCAATTTCACTTATTAATCTTCTCCGAGCAGTACTTCCTGATGGAAAGCCCATGAACTCCTTCACTGCTGGTTCGTTTCGATGGATGTTTTTCAGATGTCGACCAAATGTTTAAACCTACTTTTTGCAATGAAAGCAAGCGTATTCCTTCCCTTCTCCATTTTTTTCTTGCGATGGGTCAACATTTAAGCTTTTTCTTCTTGTGCACTAGTTTCCGTCACTAAATTCTGCAACGCATTGCCGTCCAATGGGCGATTGGAAAGGTTTTCTGACTTTATATACGTATACGCCACGTTTGTATTGTTGCATGTTCTGGTGTCTGAGTTGTCTATGCTCGAGAACGGCTGTTCATAATTGCTACCATCATCGCTGTCCGGAACTGAAAAATGTCATTTTTATTATTTAATTTATTGTTATTTCTATTATTTAATATATTTTATGTTATTTAATTATTTAATTTTTTCGCTTGTATGAGTTCATCCAGAGCAATTTATTTGGAGAGAACCGGGTGGACGAACTAGTGTCAAGTGCATCAATATGTAACATACTCAGACTTTCATCCCCCAGTATTGAAGAGTCTCTTATTACATCCGAAACAACTGCAAACCTGTCCAAATCGAAGTCATACGAAAGTGGATATTCATCACAAGCGATCCTTATAAGAGGTCACCTACCGGTTCAGAATCACCTACCGGTGAATTGTCCACGAACTAAAAAATGAATTGTCATCAATAAACCCGAATCATACTTTTGAATGCAGCTATTTTTAAATATAACTTTTCACTACCTCTATTTTTACACTATTATTGCTCTTCATTACTGCCAATTCTTCCTCCGTGCCAATGACACTTGGGATATTCTCAATATCAAAATCGTCGTATTCCACTCTTATTGGTCCCCAAGGAAACCCCCATTTTTAATTTTAATTATTAATATTTTTTGGATAATTGAATAATTTTTCTTTTCATATATACATCAAAATAGTTTCGTGGAATTACTAAACTCCAGAGAATTGTTGGCGCTTAACATTTATCTTTGTTATAAATAATTTAGGTTTACAAATAGAACAATTTCGTCCTATTTCGTGGAAGAAAATTCTTTCTCATCTTATGTGTCGTAACAGCTTACTAGGCTTATTTTTCTGCAAAATATTGTTAGCAGATAACATTTGTCTTTGATATAAATAATTGAAGAAATCAAATAAATAATTTCCCTCTTTTTCTAGCTGAAAAATAAATTCTTTTCTCTCTATTATGTATCGAAATAACTCAAGAGGTCGACTAAACTATTTTTTGCAAAAAAAATATTCTTTATCTTGTATCTTTCAAAATAGCTTCTCAGACTTACTAAACTCCAGAATATTGTTAAAATTCAAAATTTAGTTTTTGTAAAAACAATTTAAGCTGAACAAATTTTTGGAAGCTTATCATGTCAGAGTAGCCAATTCTATACGTATAAGATGGCAAAGAATTTTTTCACGAAATGAAATAAGGGTGAAAATGTTCTATTTGTAAAATTAAATTATTTTCTGTATGTTAGTTAGTTCAGAAAGACATATTAAATGCTAAAGAATTTATTTTCGTCATCAAAAAATGAAAATGACTCACATGTCTTCGAAATTTGTTTATCATGACAAAATTGTACAATAAATAAATTATTTGCCCTCTTTTATGCTCAAGTTGATTTCAAGTACACGCAAGGATTAAATATATGAGGAAAAATGTTTCTGTAAAATATGCATGTTCTTGTAAAGGACCCCGCACGAAATATGAGTAAAAGGCCTTTCGGTCAAATTCGCTATAACTTTGGGGAATAATTCTTGATGTAATTCTGATCAAAATTTTTGCTGGGCGTAACCCCCAATAATCAAGTGTTTAGGTATCAGAAGCTCTGGAAGGTAGTAGAGTGTGTTATTCTTGTGCTTGTGGTGACCGATACCTACGAGTATATACTTCTTTGAAACTGTAGTGTTATTCTTATGTGATTGGGTATGAACAAGAAAAATTCTGTGTGTTTGTGTTATTGCGTGTGCTTGAATTTAAAGTCAATAATTTATTTGTAAAGAGTACAATCAAACAGTTATTTCACATTGAACTCTAAAAGATTATTTTGTGATCTGAAGATGTTTTTTTTCTTATTTACACAATGATGATTTATTATGAAAAATTGATTTACACATGCAATAGTTTCAAAAAAGCGCACCATTTACCGTCAATGGACCTCTCCAGGTTGTGACGTCAGACAAAATGGCGGTGACACTGGAGGCCACACAAAGCCGGCTAAGTGCCCGACCACAATGGAGACCTGAAACCGAAACTTGATTGCATTACTCTTCACAAATAATTTATTGATTTTAAATTCAAAGAAAGGAATACTTTTTTCTCAAATGTAATTTTGAAATCATTCATTATATTGTTTTGTACTTTATGATTATTATACGTATATTGTGAAAAAATGATTTGCGTATTTAATCATTTCAAATAAGCACGCGATCAACATCCAATATGGCTGCTGGTGCGACGCATGCGCAGTGCAGTTGGGGAGCACTGAGAACAAGGAAAAGAAGAATGGGGTTTGAGTTTTGAGCTTTTGCGTTCATTTCAAACAATTTCAAATGTAGCAGCGTAAAAGTGAGGAAGTGGCAAGCACAGTAGGATCCAGGCTACACTTACATCAGGCGTCAAGTCTATTATTTCCATGTAAGGTTAGTACCGAAACTCTTAGAAGATTATGTATTTGGAGATAAATCAGGGTAATATCGATTCTGCATAAATAAACCCTACACAATCAAATTTCGTGATTTAAAAAATTATTTTAATTTACAAATTTCTCTAGAAAACGTTATAAATACGTTATGGTGTTTCTGAATAACACGTTTCTTTATTTACTTATCTGATAAAGTAAATCAAGTGACTTGCGGATTTATTGTCTATAAGAGAATTGAAAAATCTTATTGGAGTGAAAAAGTTAGAAAAATATTTAAAACTGAAACCGTTTATAATATTTTGTTGAAAGTGTTAACAAATAGTCATTTTTGAATAATCAATTTTTTGGGTCGCACAAATTCGTATTTGATACGTTTGCCATGAGAATTGACCAAAGAGGATAGTAATTTTTATTTATATATATATATATATATATATATAAACCCTTTTGAGAATAACAGGGTATTCAATGATTTGGATTGAAAATGTTCCAATTCAAAATATTTTAAGTTAGGTAAAATCTTGAAGAAAAAATAATAATTTGAAAGTGGAACCATTTTGAAACCAATTCTTTTAAATTTCAAAACTTCCACACTAAAATTTTTGATCGACCTTTTATTTTTTAATTCGACAATCTCGGGATTGAATGATTTTACATTAGAATGTCGAAAATAAGACAATTTTAAAAACGTAGAAATTGAATATTTCGAAATTTCAGAACCTTTCTTCTTTCAGAAAAAAGAAAGACATTTCAAACCAAATATTTTTGAATTTGTATCATGAATAAGTACCATATAATGTAGTATCATGGGACTTCTTTAAAAATATGTACTAAACTTTCACAAATTCGTATTGAATACGTATTCAATGAGAATTGACCAAATATTCCTTCTTTCAACGTTCCAAATCACTGAAAAATTATAATCGGCGTTTGAATTAAACAATGCGAATAGTTTGTTTTATTTATATTTATTTAAAACATGTCAAACAGGAGAAAAGTCTAGATCTCGAATTTCTTACACTATGTTGCTTATTATTCAGTATTTCCTTATCTCAGAACATATAGCCTATATTATTTAAAGAATCAAATTAAATTTCTCTAAGGACAGTATAGTCCTTTTTTCCTCTTAAAATTGCTTCTCTGTTCGATAATTTACTTAAAGCAATTGAATTTCTTTCTATAAACAATATATGGTATACGTTATTAATGGTTTGCATAATTCCGAAATCTCCTAATCAATACGAATTTTTGCAATTTTGAACGTTTTTTTTTTACTGAAGTCCAACTCAGTAATTGCTTGGTTTCCATTTTGAATGAATTGTATTGTATTTTGAGAATTGTATTGTATATTATAAGATAAAAATATCATCATCTTGTAACAAACAAGAATAATTTGCTACCCAAAAAGTTGATTTTTTAACAAAATACATGGTGTATTTTTTAATTATTCCTAATAAGACGCATTTTAGAAGAAATATTTGTTAGAAACAATTTTCTTTAACATTGTGTTTTTCAGAAACAAATGTTTAAACTGAATATCTGAAAAAATCCACTTTTTAGTCTCTAACTTTTTTTGTAGATAGCTAACAATGTCCTCTACAAACCCTGTAAATATAAAAATGGGATCTCTCTCAGTTTTCGAGAAATAATAAGAACGTACGCCCCGGTACGGTGTACCCAGCGCCCAAGAGGCTGAACTCTGAAGTTCGTACATACGATTATAAATATTCGTCTATTGTTTTTCTATTTTTTTACAAGGTTTTTCACATCGTGCGCATCGTTTCGGCGTACGTTTTTAATTATTCTTCGAAAACTAAGAAAGATCCCATTAAGTTGTAAAAGTTAAAAAAAAGGAACAACATTTTTAATTTTCCATATATCCTGAGTTTTTTCAATTTTTCAAAATTACTATCAATAGCTAAAATTATTCATATGATTTCACATGGAATTGCTCACATACCCTCTTTTTCAACCGTATCACTAACTTATACTATTTTTAATTGTAAGCGTGTGAAAATTACTTTCAACTCATATTCTAAGTAACTTAATTATAGCGCAGGCAGAATATTTTCTTCTGGATCTTTTGTCGGATCTTCCGATGGATCTGGTTCATTAGAACCCATCATTTCCAATTGTTTTGTATTTCTCCTCTTATTTGTCCTGCTTTTTCTTCCATTATCGGTTCTTCTAAGGTCATCGATGTATTTGGCCAAGTTATACCTGACACCGTATATAATCGAGGACTTTTTGGGGTCAGGAATGCCCTTCTTGCTGCACCAAAAATTCATGAAACCTTCCAGAGCCGAAATTTTATTTGGCTCGATCGCCGGCCTAGCTGGCGTAGAGGCACTACCTGGTTTATTTATTAACCTGTTTGACCTAATGCCGCACACTGAATGGGCCGTAAGGTACTCCCGACCTAGCATCGCCGCTGCCGTATGCTTCATAGCCTTCGAACAATATTCCGACACGTACGTCATTATCCGGTTGAAAGTCTTCGTGCACACGTGCTCATCGTAGCCAATGTGTCTCTATAACAAAAAAATTGAATGCATTAGAGTGGTCCAAACATTTTGATTTTTGCCCCCAAAAACTGCTACCCAATAAAAACTTACTTCTATGTTGTGATCTCTGAACGTGCCAATTTCACCTGCATCTGCGAATGCATCAAACCTCTTCCCGAGGTCCTTTACTCCGCACCTATAAGAAAAAATAATTTGTTTACAAACATTTTCAAGGGTCATTTTCTACGTTCGTTTAAGCTCCTGCGTTTCCTCCAAAAAATTCTTTTGGATGGCCATGTTGAGCTCCATCAGATTTTTCTTTCATTTGCTTCACTGCAGAGCTTCTTTTCTGCTTCCTGCATTTTTTTCTGCAAAGCATCCAACATTATTTGCAGATTCATTTCAAAAGATGTTTTTATGCGATCTATCCTATATTGAAATTCAAGTTTTATTATTCACATACTATTTAAATAACATGCGTGACGTTTTACTCCATACTTATAAATTCTTCTGAAGTGCTTTCACACGCTGAGTTACCATGTGGTCGATTGTTGCCTCCAAAATTTTCTTTCCGCGCATAGTGAACATGGCTTTTCCGACGTCGAAATTTTTTTAATCCCCTCATCCGACTTCTCAGCCTGACCGCCATGCCACTCTTCTATTGGCTGGGCATCTTGATAATAGTTCTCATCATATGCAGCAGAGAAGAACGTCTCCGAGCTGTCCCTGCTATTTTCATCAGCAATGTCCATTTCCCTTGTTCTATATATCACACGTGACTTCAACTCATGTATGACGAGATTTCCTCTCGTTGTTTGACGAGGGTGTTAGCCTTTCATAAAGATAGAAAACGATAGCAGCTGCATGACTGCAAACTTCCCCAAAACCAGCTACACAAGTACAATTTCATTTTGTTGCCAATCTGATATAATACTAAGTTAAAATCATAGTTCGACAAAAATAAAGAGCCATACAAATTGTCAAATTAAAATACTTTGGATCGAAAACTTATAATTTAATTTCGCTCGATGTATTTAAATTAATTCTTACTATTATAACACGAAATTATCGATCAATCTCGTATAATACGAGATGATCGCTTCAACTATGCGAAGTGAGACAAGAATTTTTTTTAATAAAATACGAGCCTCTTTCTCGTATTTTGGAAGTTCTCGCATTTTGATCGTTGTGCATCTCGAGCAATATTCTGGTTCATAATAATCCAGCCTTAAATTCATTTCATCGTTAATCGACGCCTTGTTATCAGCTTCCGCCACCCTTTCTTCCGATATTACCTCCTGCCCCAGAACTGATCCCAGAACAAAAGATTTAAAAATAGAAAAAAATTGCTTCATACAAAAAAGAATACAATGAAAAATATACATGCTTCCCACCCTTTTTCATGTTTTTCTCAAGTCATCTATATAGTGCGAGATGTAGTCGGAAACACGCTTTACAGTTTGAGCCGTTTCCTCTGAAGGCAAATCTCTGCTGGCACCATTTTTTCACGCTGGCTGGATGAAAATTAAACATAATTTATTAGTTTATTAACCAATAAATAAATCTGTATATATAAACTGATTCTCTAACCTTTGATTGCTAGCTGGACTTCAGCATCTGAAGCCGGCCTGATCCGTTTGTTTCGCGCCCTATTAGATTTAACTCCATTGACGCTGTGGCTCACAAGCTCATCCTCTCCAGAACAAAAGAAACATAGTTTTCGTATAACTAACGTATACTTTCTTTGGCTCGTTTCACCTTTCTCGTTTCCCGTTTCAGTTCATTGCTGCACCTTTTGAACTTTTTTGCTGCCTGCAGAATAATAAATAAAATTAACATTTTTTAAATAACAAACAGTGGCATCGCTTTCTGATGTTTCATCAGGAAAGCTCATTTCCGAAGCACTCTTTATGAACCGAGCAGGTGGAATTATGTTCCTGGCTGAGTTGAATGCTGTAAATGCTTCCCCTTGCATGTCTTAAAATAATATAATCTAATATTGCGCACCAAATTACCTTGAAAGTAGAAAATATGTATGTGTTATAAAATGGAGATCACTTACCATGCGAAGAAATGATAAGTGCCTGGCACACTTCTCTCAGCATTCCGCAGTAGATGTTGTAGATTTGTTTTGGATCGTCTGGAATTCGAATGTTTCGGACCACACTGGTGCACACAATGTCCTTCTTTGCGTACCTTTTGCTTTATTAGCGTTGAGTAATCTTCCTCATTCTTTGCATAAATGGCTAAACTTTTCGGGGATTAGTGAAGCTTTGGGTTCCCTTTTATGAAGGATTTTAGAGTTGCCACAAATCCTGAGTAATCATCTAGTTTATTAGAGATGATTATAGGTGGCACCTTCTTCTTTCCAGATGTTGCGTTGACGTTCCTTCCTGCACATTCTCTGTTACATTCTGATTCTCATCCAGTTTCCCATCCTGATTAGGATAAGTCTTATCACACTCCTCACTGTTATGTAGAACTTCATATCAATTGCTCAGAGGCACTGCTGTTGGCAGTCCAGACTCGTTCCTACGACTTCTAATAGGCCTGAGGCCCCATTTGCCAGGCATTTTTAAATCTGTTTCCTTCTCTGGGATCTTCATTATTTAAACTAGTCTACGTAGCACATTACCTTCATCGCAATCTTCATCTTTTTTTTCATTTTCAATTATTTCGTCGCCCTTAATATTAGAAATATTGTTTTCATCTTCTTCCATTGGCAACTCTCCTTTATGCTGATACAGGAGATTGACTTTTCGCTTATATAGTCAGGCTATACTCTGTAACTCGCAGGTTACAACTGCTCCCCATTGAAATTATACAATCGAGACCAATAACAGAATTATTATTTCAATGAAATTAGTGAACCAAAAAAGGGGATTCCAAACTTATCCTCAGTTATTTTTATCCTTCTCCTTCTCTTCGATTAACACTTTATTGGCAAGACTTGAAATGTCACTGCACCAGTGTGACTTTAGCATTTCATACAGACTTTCAGCTTCTTGATTTAACGCTTTTATTTGAATAGAATCTCTCACGTCAAAAATAGGATCTTTCGTCGCTAAAGCTTTTTTGGCTACGCGGCATAAAGTTTGTAGATTTGTCCCCATATGGAGCGCCAACGATGCTACTTGGAATTCTCAAATTCCCAATCGATCCCGCTTATAATCTCAACTCCTGTAACGATCTCATCCTAGAAATTGTTGTTTTAAAACTTCCATGGAATATTTGAAAGCGATAATACTTTGCCGAGCAAGTTTTATTCTGGCCATTTCGCGCATCTTATTTGAGACGCTGACATTCATTTGCACACGTTTATGCTCATTAAGGTGGTCTTCACAATTATGTTACCTTACAGTGATAACGTGAAAAATTTTACATCAGATTCCAGCCTTGTCAAGAAATCTTCTACCTCGTCCTCAGAATATTCATGTTTTCTTTTTGGAAGCCTCCTCCTCATTTTATAAATTTGTTATCAGCTGGAAGAATTTCTGACGATAGAATCCTGTATGGCTGCTTTACCGATTTTCAGCACGAACTTTCGTCATTTGAAACTTCTGAGGCTCTGTCAAAAAACCTCAGTGGAGGCGTCCTTCCTTTTTTCGTGAGCATCTCTTCTGCTTCACTTTTCAGTTCTAGAAAAAAATACCTTCAAGATAAAATAATCTAAACTCGAGCGATGTCTTAAAAATCGTTAAAAAGTCGTTAAAAATTCATCATTTTTGGTTAAAAATAGAACGACTGGGTTGAAGGTTGAACAACTATGTTTGAAAAAAAAATTTTTACGATTCATAATTTTACTTGAACATTCTTCTCT
>CAKNXH010036664.1:0-13943 GCA_932178445.1 Andricus quercusramuli | reverse complement strand
TTAGGAGAATAATCAAAGAGTTTATTTAAATTACTGAAAACTGATTCGTTGTTGTATAAGTCCTTGAAATGTACATATTTAGTAACTGTGACTTCATATCTTATCCAAAATTATTCCTATTGTTCTATAAAAGTCCAAATTGTACAAAATCCCGATATTATTCTTCCTTCTTAAAAAGCTTTAAATAATAATTTAGATATATTACGAACTTCTGTTGAAATTTGTACTTTTGTAAGAAAATGGATACAGGGACCAACCAAAAACTACCGAAAAAATGAATACCCAATACATAAATTGATGAGAAGTAAAAATACCGAATTATAAATGTTATCGGACAATTTTTTAATTCACCAAATTTTTATTTTGTGAATTGAAGAATTTTTGGGGTATTTAATAATTTCTTAGTTGTACAATTCTGAAATTTTGTAAATCTTTAAATTTTGATTTCGGAAACTTGAAAGCTAGGGCACATAAAATTCGTTGTTTTTAATTTATTCGTCAATAAAGTTGTCAATTCGTGTAATAGGGATCCATTTCTTTTCGGTATTTTCGGTTAGTCTCTGGATCCAACAAAATAAATCTTTGCACAGGATTCAAGAAAGTAAAAAAAAATATAACAGGTCATTATTTAAACTAAAAATAACTCAATATTGAAATTGAATTTTCACTGAGTAAAATTTCAGAATTAATTACAAGATTATTTCTAAACCATTAAATTTTCTATCGGCTACCGAATTCCTTTCAGGATACATTTTTTTTATTTGAAAAATAAATTTTTAAAACAAAAAAAGTTCAATAAATTTGAAAAAAATTATCTTTCCATAGGAGTTATAATTGCTTAGAATTAACTTGGTTAATTCTGAAATTCCATTTTATGAAATATGTGTACGAAAGATTTGGAATAGTCTGCGATTTTCGTCGATGATCTTACCGCTTCTATTAAATATTTAATACTTAATACGGAAATGTGAATCATGAAAAAAATGTCATCAGTCTTAATTTTATAAGAAATTGGTAAAACTTATGGCTCTATAATAAAAATGAAAATGTAGTTAAATTTACAAGACTGTATTTATTATTTATTATTCACTTATTATCACGCGTCATTCGGACCATGAAAAAGTTGGGAATTTGTCAGATACAAGAATTTTTCTAAGAACAATGAACCACTTTAATATTTTGAATAGTTTGTGAAAAAGAAGATAGGTATAATGTTCGAATTATCAGCAGCATGCCCGCAGTTCAGGGAAACCTGGCAATCAAGTACAAGGCATAGAATTTTGTTGACCAGAGAAAGTCAGGGATACAACAAAAAATGGCAAAAGTCCTAAGAAACACTTCACGTAACTGTCCAGAATAATCAATACTGCTAAATATTTACTTGTTTAAGATCAATTCTCTATAGACACTTTCAAAATGAATATTTCAATTCGAAGTAATGTTAAAGGATTTTGAAGATTTTAGGGTATTTTGGAAAATTTCAAGGTATTATCAAGAGCTTTAAAAAGTTTCAAGAGATTTCAAAGGAATTTAAATATTTTAAGTTTTTTTTTAATTAAAAAAAAATTCAAGAGATTGAAAAAATGTTAAGGGGTTTTTAAACATTATAAAGGATTTTAGGTATTTTAGGGTATTTTAGAAAATTCAAATGAATTTTCAATTGATTTCAATAATTTAACAGGATTTGGAAGGATTTGATATATTTAGGGGTATCATCAAAGATTCCAAGGAATTTTTAATTTACTTTGATAATTTGAAGGGATTTCAAAAGAATCCAAATATTTTAAGGTATTTAAAAAGAATTTCTTAAATTTCTCAATTCTTCACAATTCATTTGCATTCTTTGGAATTTAACTTGAATTGTTTTGAATGCTTAAGAATCGAGTTCTTTTAAATTCAAAAGAACAATAGTCACATCAATTATGTACCTTAGCGACTTTTTGTGTATATATACAGATCACTTTTTCAAGTAAATCAGTCTGTGACAGCTCTGAGATTAAAAAATAAAAAATGTATCAAATCAATTTGAAAATTTTTTAGTTTCATATTTAAAATATTCTATATAAAAATGTTATAAGATTATAATTTTATTCTTTAAGATATCTATGGTCAAGGATAATAAATACTTATAAGAAAAAGTTAGGGAATTTTGAAAATTTTATTTAGTTTTTCGGCCACCCTGATTAGTAATTTTGATTGTGGCTCTTAACGGCCGTTCTAATTAGAACGGTATTTTGCTACATTCAATAAGTCAAAAACCAAAAAAACCACAAAAAAAAAAAAAAAAAAATAGAAATAAGTTGCTTTCCTACTAATAAGTGAATTTTTTTCAAGAAAGAACATAAGAAAAAATTGGTTTTAAATTCACGAATGTTTATAAAATATCATACAAATAACATTTTTTTCTTATGTGATAAGTCGTGGCATTTGACTTAACCCATTTTTCCCTCTCAACGGATTGTTTACCTTGGCGCATGGGGTAATCCTTAAATTAAGTTATATTCGGTAAAAAATTTAAATTCAGGGACACAACTTCCCAATTATTTTTTATCTCTGAAAATTATTTTTAAATCATTCAAATATATTTGCCATTTTATTTGGTTTTTAATAGAGATACAAAATACCTATTTATTAAACTAAAATTAATACTTCATTCATTAATAAAGTACTGCCAGAGTACTGCATAATTTATAGGATACTCCTGGTGAGAGGGCTTAGTAAAGTGTACACGCGACTTGTTAGGAGCAACGGCACCGTAAGTGCCAGGCCTGTAGCGCACCGTGTCCTTGCTTGTCCTCTTCACACGTACGTGAAAGTGCGAATGAGAGAGCTTCTGAAAATGGAGTATGTTAGAGAGGTTAAGCTCGTTTGTTGATCATCATACGAATTATACGAAATAAATGCAGAAATAATATTTTTAATATTTGTGAAAGAAGAGTGAACCATTTTTGGAAAGAAAAAACATAAGTAAGTACCTTTTGAAACTAAAACGCGACAAAGAAATTATGGAATTAACGTAAAGTTTATATCAGCCCCCTGGCACTTTCATGGAGGCCTGTATTATAAAAGTTGGCTGAAAGGTGGATCACGGCCACCAGGCGAAATCGTGACGCTGATTATCTATAGGGCCGACTCTCTTTAAAATACATGGCAAAAATGCAAATATTTATGTTTTTTTAAAATCTGAACCGCTTTTTCGTGTTTTTTTAATGGAAAAAAGAAGTTAAGTGTTTTTGGAATATACTAGTATAAAATACTTAACGAAAAAAGTGAAATATGTTAAGTTTCTGAGTGATTAAATGTGTGAAAGCAATACGAAAAAATTTTCCAAGATAATACATTTAATATAATAAATTTAAACAAAATAATAACAATGAAATTGTTATTAATTGAATAATCAATTAATTTAGGAACTTTAGTGTCACGATTTTAAATTAAAATAAAAAGGTTTTTTGCGTCGTAAAAATTCATGTACCTAATTTAATATTAAAACATTTTATTTTAAAACAGTATAAAGTAACTTAACAAATTATTCTGCAATTATAAAAATGGCAATAATCAAGAGGTATGTATATGAGATTAATAAAAAGGCAATTTTTAAATTAAAAAAGTATAATTCTTATGAATCTTATATGTAATATAAAATTTCAATAAATAAAATGAATGCAACAAGCATTTCAAAAAATTATAACTTTCTGTAAAACACAACAGTAACAATATGTACTTTTATGTACAAAAAAACGTTTATATTTTCTTTAGATTAGTTAAATTAGTTAAATTCTTCAAATTAGTTAAATTTTCAAAGTGTATGCTGTAATTCTGTAATCTTATGTAGAATAAAACTTTGACATTTTCTTCAGCTTAGAGCTTTCTTTTTTTTTTTTGATCAGCTATAATAAAAAAATATTTTTACCACAAATAAGTATAGCGCGTTCTCAAATTTAAATAATTGCCATTATAAAATAGTATGCCAAGAGAATATGATGAGTTATTCATACTCATATACAAATTTGCATTATTTTTTGAAATTTTACAAATTGTAAATAGAAAATATATTTTTTGGAGCTTATTATCTAGTTCTTTAAATTATTATTTGTTTAAAAACTATTAATCTTATGCCACGAATTCATGTTTAAACTATGGCGAAATTTTTATTTCAAAGTACATAATAAAAAAAAGCAATATATACACTACAGTGGTCCAAAAATTCGACTTTCGATTTTTGGTGATAAAACCCCTCCCATTTTGTTCGTTTTCCGGAAAAAGAAATTCCGTAATTTTTTTTTTTTTTCAACGTTAACGTTAACCCGGGCTTTTGAAATTAACATGGGGTTTTGAATGGGAAAAGCTCAATTTTCAAAAAAATGGAAAAAGAAGTACTTGTTATACATTTTTTGTCAAGTAAAGTATTGTCACCTCTTGAGGAGTATTCAAGGAATAATTTTTCACCCAATAGCTTTTGATTTTGACACACCTGAACCCCTTTAATTGTGCCCGGAAAATGCCCCAAAAAATGCAAAATAGCAGTTTTCTATCAAATTCATGCTAAAGACGGTATTTAAAAAAAAAAATTTCTACATGAATTATTTTTAATCGATAAGTGACTAGTTTTAAAGTATATTTTAAATAATTGTAAATTGTTTAAACAATTTTTTTCCCCTGTAAATCGTGAAAAGTTATTATCTTTCGGAATAAATCGTACAAAGTTGATGAATGTCAAGAGTAGTAGTTATTGTTTAACTTATTTGGTAATTATTTTAACAATTTTCATTTGTTTAAACAATTTTTTCTCCCTAAAATCGTAAAAAGTTATTCATTTCTGAAAATAATGACACAATTGAAGGAATTTAAGAGTAATATTTTTTTTCTACAGAATATTTAGCAATTTTTAAAATAATTTCTGTTTGTTTGAACAATTTTTGTTTGTTTAAAATTTTTTTTTCTGCAAATCGAGAAAATTTATTCTTTTCAGCAATTAATGACACAATTAACGAATTTTAAGAATAATATTTTTTTGCTTAAGATACTTTGAAATTATTTAAACAATTAATAATCATTAATAATCATTAATATAAACCATTTTTGCAGTCTGTTATAAGTAGTTATTTTTTCAGATCATATTCGTTAAAATAAATAATTTTTCAAATGAATTTCGGGTAATGAGCATCAACAAACATTTTTAAACAAACAAAAATTGTTCAAACAAATAAAAATTATTTTAAAAATTGCTAAATATTCTGTAGAAAAAAGATATTACTCTTAAATTCCTTTAATCGTGTCATTAATTCCAGAAAGTAATAATTTTTTACGCTTTCCAGGGGGAAAAATTGTTTAAACAAATCAAAATTGTTTAAATAATTACCGAACATCCTTAAAAAATGTATTGCTTTCAACACTCGTTAATTGTGTCATTATTTTCAGAAAATAATAACTTTTTACAATTTTAGGGAGAAAAATTTGTTTAAACAAATGAAAATTGTTTAAATAATTACCAAATAATTTGAACAAGAACTACTACTCTTGAAATTCATCAACTTTGTACGATTTATTCCGAAAGATAATAATTTTTCACGATTTACGGGGGAAAAAAATTGCTTAAACAATTTATAATTATTTAAATATACTTTAAAACTCGTCACTTATCGATTAAAAATAATTAATAATTAATCACTGATCATTTTCGGCAAAAAAAAACGAAAAAAGGACTAATAAACTACCAGAAAATATAAAAAAACTTCGAATGTTGACAATTTTGCCATGTATTTTCAAGAAAGTCGGCCCTATAGGTAATCAGCGCTACGCTCGGGCAATTTAAGTACTGACGCGCAGGGCAGTCAAATGTGTGCCCATTTTTAGCTTTTAGTGCCAGGGAGCTGGTTTATATGTTTTTCGGAGGTTACTCTCTTTAGGTTACTCTTTCTTATTTTAGCGATCAAAATACCAACTTCGTAATCTAATTATATACTTACCACTTTTATGACGAACTCCTTTTGTAAGCTTAAAAAACTCTTTTTATAAACGTATATAAGTAACTTTTGCATGCATATAATTCTTTTCACAGCACGAAAAAAATTGCCGGTTGCAAAAAGAAAACAAACTCTCCTAACCTTCTAAACATACTTTATTCTGTTCAGTTTAAAAAGTTGTCTCACCCGCTTTTTTCCTGTGCGTGAGAAGAGGACACGGTGCGCTTGCGCACTCACAAGAGAGTGATTACGACTTACAGGCCTGGCACTTACGGTGCCTTTGCTCCTAACAGATTCGAAAAAGTTTCCCATGACAGTTCGGTCTCCTTATTATTCCTTCGTGCCCTTGCCGCATCTAGGTACTAATATCTTTGGAGTAAGGTTGCTTATAATTAAATATATAAGGGTAAATAATCCTTAAATATGTGTTTAGTGCTTATATACGAAAGTAATTTATACTTTCAGTGAAAATTATACATACAATGGGATATTTGGTGAACTATAGTAAACCTAACCTCAATTTGCATGTGACAGTCAGAAAAGGATTTATCAACCTTTTACGAATGCTATGTGATAAATATTGATAAGAAAGATTGAAAAATATATTTTGTTATCTTTACAAGGTATAAATGGCAGTTTATACTTATTAACAAAATTTATTTTCTTAAAATTCGTATCTCATCGACAGAGGGTCTAGTACTCGGCTCGGTGCTGCCACCTGAGATTAGTTTTGCATAATGAACCTCATAGGTGCTCCATCTTGGCTCGTAATTTACTAGGTATTTTACACGTTTTCTACGTAAAATACTTCACTTAGGTATTTTACTTCAAACCCCTTCAGTTACGCGTAACTGCACATCCCTGATAGAAATAGACCGATAAGGCTGTGGGGAGCACGGAAATGGGCTTTCGAGAGAGAAAACATTTGATAGGTAGTCCTGTCTCTTTCTAGATGAAGCTAATTGGTCGAGAGCATTTTCAATGGGTGAAGCTTGATGAAGCACAGAACCGTGCAGTCCTGGAATAGAAAAAGGCAGATCTGCCTCTCAAATGTTTTCTCTCTCACTCTCTCTAAAGCCAAAGATATATAATATCTTTGCTAAAGCCCATTTCCGTTCTCCCCACAGCCTTATCGGTCCATTTCTATATGTCGATGATCGTCCCTAATTTTATGATTTTCTTAGCGCACGGTCGGTAAACTTATCTGAAGCATTGCGCTACTGAATTACTTGTTTTATTTTGACATTTTTATTAAATAATATTGACCATTTTACAGTTTTTTAATTATTGTGAATTATATACCTTGTTATTATTCTATAATTTTTCTCTTTTTTATGAATGAATAATAGTTAATTTTTCAATAATCCAATTTTTTAACAATTCAATAATTAATAATAAATTAATAATAATAATAATTTTCAATAATTAACATTTTTCAAACGAAACTTCCTCGAATATAACAATTTTAATGTGCTTTTTGTATTTTTGTGATTTCTATAATAATTTTCTCAAAATTATTCCTGTAATCGCAAGACAATTATAGGAAATTTATGAAAGGCCTATATGATGATTTTCCCACACTACTTCTTCGTGAGGAAAGCTTTTTTGGAATACATGCTTCATCGCGTGAATATGTCATTAGAAAATATCTTTAAAGAAACTGTCGACAGTTTTTTATAAATAGTCAGTATTCTATATTTTAAACATAAAAACAAATTAAAAATAACTTTTTCTTCTTGTGCATTCAGATCGACAATTACAATATGCTTTTTAATAATATTGAGCTATTAATAAACTATTTTAATTATCTGCCTTTTTTCAATCTTGTCTGCATTTATTTATTCAACCATGTACCATTTTTCAAGATAAAAAAAAATCATTATGAAAATAATTTTGATATTAAGATTGAAACTTTTTTAAAACAATAATGAATGATTTCGAGTTCTAAGGGTTTGAAATTTAAAACAAATGTATTAAACAAATTACAATGGAAAACTTTCTAATTCAAGCAATTTTAAATTAGGTAAAATTTTAAAAAAAGGACAATATTTCGGGAGAAGTGAGAAGGAATTTAACTTCTATTTTTTCTGAATAAATTCGTTTAAAATTGAAAAATTTAGAAACAGCGGCTTTCAAAATTCAAATCTTTCGGGAAAAAATGTTGAAATTTTGACAATTTCATTAGAAAGAAGTTGGAATTGTATACTTTTGTTTGAAATTGTTCAAAGTTACAAAATTTTATTTTTAATCCAAGCAATCTCGAAATTGAATGATTACAAAATAAAATTTTCGAAAATAGAACAATTTTGAGACGTTAAAAATGGAATATTTTCTGACTTGAATTTTCGAAAATAGATCATTTGAAATATAAAGGAATTAAAATTGTATTATTTCTCATTAAAATCATTCGGAATTGACCAATTTAAAATTGAAACTTTTTTAATTTGCACAAATTCAAAGCGATTACAATTTACATTTTGAAATTTAAAACTATATTCAAAGTTTTAAAGTCGAAGCTTCTGAAATTCTACAAATTTTTATTTTATTATTGTTTTAATTTATTTTTCGAAAATCAAAAAATAAATTCATCTTCATATTCAGTGTTCAAAATAAAAATTTTTCAATTTCAAACATTTGTAATGGAATTATTCTGAAAATTGTCGAGAATAATAAGTTTTCTTCAATGGGAAACATTAAAAATGGAAAAATTAGTACTCCGGAATGGTGAAACTTAAACGAATTCGAACTTCATTTAAAACTGAAAAAATTAGCGTTTACTATGAAAATGTAGAATTCTAAATTTGTAACCATTCAAAATTTCAGAGAAATCGTTCAATTTTTCAATAAATTTTTTTTATTGAGTTTAAAATTCAGAACTTTTGGAACCTTTTTACAATAAATAAAGCAATATTTAATGCCTGGTTCGAAAATCTTCTTATTCTTAAGGCTGAATTTGAAAAATGATTTCCTTAATTTCCCATTGTTTCTAATTTATTCGGAAGGCACTTAATTTAAAATTGTTTAACTAAAAATCCAATCAACTGAAAATTGTGCAACCATCATGGCTTTCAAATTTCATAGTGTGCGATTTCTAAGAATTTAAAAAACCATAAAATTGTTTAGGTTTGAAATTGAAAAAAAAAATTTAGAATATTTAAATCTGAAATTATGAAATTAAATACTAATTATCAAGGCTTTTAATCTAAAATTGTGCAATTCTGAAATATTTTAAAGTGTAATTGTCCTGATATTTTCAATATTTGTATTTGAAACTGAAACATTATGAAATTTGAAATTCAAGACCTCCAAAAATTAAGAAGTTTTAAAATAAAGATTTTTGAATTCAAGCTCTATTTTATAGAATACATGAGTGTGTCTAATAGGAGGTTCTCCACGTGTGACAGCTTAGCGGCGCTCTCCAGCTAACTTCACTGTTGCTCTAATCAGCTCTCAGGTTATAATTGAGGATGAAAATATTATACCTTTACAATATTCTATTAATTGATGAACTTGATAAAAAATGTTCCGCTATAACAATAATACCTAATTCTTAACAATAAATACTTCTTAAACAGTCAGACTTAAGTAATAGATACATAAAAAGAATTAATAATAATACAAAATGAAATGTCATATCTTCTTATTGCTAAACAAATTATTTATTAATAATTTCTCATTCACGTAATGGGCTTAACTTTTTATTTTCATGGAAAACTCATTCTTTTCCCACTATCAAGTCGTGCAATCTACACACATTGAATGAAATCTGCAGATTGAAAAATGTTGAATTCCCTCTGCTGCATAACTATACGCGAGTTTTAATACATGTTGCGTGATGTATATGTGCATATCATTCGTGTGATCACATGTAGTCCAAAGAACATTCATCCGCTACAGATTCATGTTATTGTGCCCCAACTGTAAGTCAATAAAAGGCTCTCATTAAAATCCGTTGGCTTACCAACTCATAAAAACACAGAACATTCATAAAAAGAAGCATTCTCCTTTTACGAATGGTGCATGATTTTCGGCAATATTTTGGGGTTGATGAATTATATTTGGACTAATGTGATAAAAAAATGATAGCACACATTTAAAAATACAAACGCACAAAAGATCGTAATTGACCGCATTGAGCCTCACTCAATAATCTTCGTTATTACATATTTCTGTTCTACTATCAATAGCGCGCTACACATCAGCTATTACAATTATGAAGAATATACTTACTGTTTTTCTCATCTTACTAGCTTCAGCTCATTTGGTGTCACACGGAAAAAAAAGTTCATTAAACTTTCTTGAAGTATTACAAGAGTCGGGGATGAGAGCGAACCTTGAACAAATTTTCTATATTCTGTATAACTTTCAGGATTTAATATAGAACTAACCTAGAATAACTCTACAAGAATTCTGTAAACTTTATATTGAACTCCGATTTGAAAAAGTTTAATAAAATATATAGAGAAATTCATGAAAGAATGCTGAAAACTTTCGTAGAAATCACAATTGAGGTATTGAAAGTTTGTAATCACATAATTATAAGGTTTAAATACCTCAATTCAGTCAAATGTATAGAAAAATTCTTTAAAAAATGTTGAAAAATCTCATAGAAATTCGATTCGAAGCATTGAGTGTTTGTGAACTACTTCAATCTAAGATCTATAGACTTCAGTTCTTTAAAATGTAGCTGCGCAGTCGCTACTGTGCGCAGGCAGCGACTTTTCCGCATCGCTCCCGCGTGAAAAAAAAGAATTCAAGTCTTAGAGAACATTAGCACACGTTGAAAATTAAAATATTAAGTTTGCCAATAACCGACACATCTCTAAATGGTTAATCCACTACCCGGGTGCACCGGAACGTGCACCAGGTCGTTCAAGACGTCATCTACGAGAACTTTTTTAGAATCTAAATTGTATCAATAGCCAAAATAACTACCAATGGTGAGTCGACGATCAGGATGCACCGGGACGTGTACCAGGTCGTTTTGCACGTATTCTACGAGAACTGCTTCAAAATTCAAATTGTGTCAACATCCAAAATAATTAAGTGTTGAGTCGACGATCCGGGTGCACCGAGTCGCGCACCAGGTAGTTTAGCACGTATTCTACGAGAACTTTTTAGAAATTTGAATTGTTTCAACCACCAAATTAACTACCGTCGACTCATCATTGGTAGTTATTTTGGCTATTGGCACAATTTGAATTTTTGAAAAGTTCTTGTAGAATACGTGCTAAGCGACCTGGTACACGTTCGGGTGCATCCTGATCTTCGTCTCACCATTGGTAGTTATTTTGGTAGATAAACCTCAAGATTTCTAAAGAAATCATCAAGTCAAGCTTCCTTCGATCGTTTTTTTATATTAAGAAAATATGAGAGAAAACAAAGTTTTCATATTTTTGTTTCGGTCTGACGATCCATTTAGAAAAAATTTAAAAACTAAATCGAGTAAAAATTCCTTTTTATTGACGTTTTGGCCCCATCTGTGGGCCTTCATCGATACAAACATCTTAAAGAATAATCGGAGTCAATCATAAATATACGTCGAAGCGAATGACAACATTTTAAAATTTTGTGAAGTCAGATATCATTCTGAAGTTTTAAAAATCATTATGAAGTTTGCAAAAAAAGTATTGGGAAACTATAAAGTCCAAGGAACTTTCCCAATATGTTAAAAAAGGTTCATATTTTGTAATTAAAATGCTGTGAAACAGCTAACAAACTGATGTTTTTTTACAAACTTCATAATGATTTTTAAAACTTCAGAATGATCTGACTTTAAAAAATTTTAAAATGTTGTCATTCGCTTCGACGTATATTTATGATTGAGTTCGATTATTCTCTAAGATGTTTCTTTCTGATGAAGGCCCACAGATGAGGCCGAAACGTCAATCAAAAGGAATTTTGACTCGATTTCTTTTTTTAATTTTTTCTAAATGTATCGTAAGACCGAAATAAAAATATGAAAACTTTGTTTTCTCTCATATTTTCTTAATGGTAGTTAGTTTGGCTATTGACACAATTTAGATTCTAAAAAAGTTCTCGAAGATGACGTCTTGAACGACCTGGTGCACTTTCCGGTGCACCCGGGTAGTGGACTTGCCATTTAGAGATGTGTCGGTTATTGGAAAACTTAAGATTTTAATTTTCAACGTTAAAAATTGAAATAGATTCAACTTTTCCCATGTCATATCTTATTCAATCGATTCAAAAAATATAGAATTGGGAATTCAACTTCTAAAATTATTTGCAATGCAAGCCTTTAATTTCATATAACTTACATAAACTTATTCTTTATAGCTATATAACATCTTATTAATCTTGAACCTACTAGAATTTATAACCAAAAAAGAATTTGCGATTGAAAATCTGTTCGAAATTTAAAGTTTCCAAAATTAAAAAAATGTTAAAGATCCCGAAATTTGTAATTACCTAAATACCTAAATTTCAAATTTCCGAAATCATTAACCTAGAATTTTCAAATCACAAAAATTTATCAAACAGCCCTGCACAGCTGTAGCTTATATTTTAGATTTTTTTTTATGCTACAAGTTATGTTAGCTGCGAGGTTTTCTCAGGAGCTCCGAATCCGTAGGTAGGGGGTTCGAACCCACAGCGAATAATAATTTTAATAGCGTGCGATTATTTGTGTAGTGATTGTTTGTGTAATAGTAAATAATTATGTACTTAAATATGTGAACAAATATTAAAGCATAATGATAATAATAATGATAATAAAAAGATTTTTTTTAGGCTAAAAATCGGCCATGATTTTATAGAACTGTTCTCTATAGTTTCGAGACTTCTCCGATGTAGACTGTATATTAGCTGGACTTTTAGATTTTCTAGAACTATTCTACGTTTTTCGCATTTTAGAGCACTCTGTATTAAATTTTGTAGAATAGTTCGATGCAATGTAAAACCAAGAAGATTTTAACTTTTAATAAACTACCCGTCGTATCCTCTACTATAGGACTAGTTCTATAAAATTTAATGAAATTTTTTTTCCGTGCAGAAACGTAATATAATGAATTATAAAAGATGATTTCGAGACAATAATTCTTTCTTCAAACTAGTTCCATTCCTATTACTACGGTACATGTGTGTAACTTGAAAAATACAACAACATTTTTAAATTGTGCCCTTCTCCAGGATAATAACTTGTCTAAAAAAGGCGAATAAGGAAGAAAACGCCAAAAGAACAAATGGGCCTAACAATTAAAGCTTCATCTTTCACATAAGTTTTCATCAACAATGACGCGAGGAGAGCTACATAAGTTGTTTCTGCGGAGAATACTTGTGACACTTTTTTAATTACATTTTCTACTTAAAAATAAACATTTTGGTTGAATATGATACAAGGAAGTAATAAACCGACCTTTTGTAACTGTGTGATACTTGAGAGTGATCGTTGAGTTCGAGATTCAGTACTGCACGCCCGACTTCCGAATACTGCGCTGGACAACCGTCATGTTGAATCCATATGTTCTGCCGCACTTCCAACATTAAGCCGTCAGGCAATTTTATGTCGCAGATACCATCGGGCACACACCCTAATTCTGAAGCCACTTCTGCACTTGGAAATTTACAGTCAGTTGGACCAAGCAATCAAAATTCTCATGTTATAACTACATTGCAAAATAGTTCTACAGTAACTACAGTCAAAGCTATACCAATGCAATCTTCTACTTCCATGTCTTCTATTGAATTTCCACAGGTCTTAACAAAAACAAGATTACAAGATTTAATAAAGAAGTGGATCCAACTGAACAATTAGACGAAGAAGTTGAAGAGATGCTTTTACAATTATCTGACGACTTTGTCGAAACGACGGTAAATGCGGCGTGTTTGCTTGCTAAACACAGGCATGCTAACACCGTTGAAGTAAAGGATGTTCAACTTCATTTAGGTATTGCACATTGTTTTTGTAATCTATTAGAGGTCGTACATAATTGCGTAAAGCTTTTTGGGCGGCAAGGG